>JZKD02S2162949.1:397738-409812 GCA_000966675.3 Picea glauca
TTTATTTACTAGGGAAAAAGAATTAACTATCTTCAATTTGATATTTATTATTACAAATTTGTTCTTTCGTTAATTATATTATAATATGATTAAATATATCAAAGGAGCACCTAGGATTATTAATATTGATTAATACCTAAGCCTCTCAACTTCGGAAAAATTCCTCATCATGCTTTTATGAACATAGCCAAATCTCTCGAATGTTGAAGCTACGAAGAGGGTCCCACGTATATTGTGCCTTTATGAAAATACAAGTAATTATATTACCATGCAATATAATCAATTATGTTTAATAATATTAAAACCTTGGAATGCAGGAAGGTAGGTTTGGGCCTTCGACCCTTTTGCATGTGCACTCTATCACCCCGAAACATCCTGGAGTCCTGAAGCTCCGAACTCTCAGAGTTCCGAAATCCTGATCTCCCGGAGCCCCGAACTCCCGAAAGGTCCACACTTACTCATGATTTTTCATTAAATGTTAAATTAAAAAGGGAAAAAGGTTTGGTACTATATCACGTATGAGTATCATAATAAACTCATTTAAAATTATAATACACCTTTCTAAAAATTGCGCCCAGGTTTATGAAATCCCAAATATTATATTTAATATTGGAGAGAGAGAGAGAGAGAGAGAGAGAGAGAGAGAGCTCTTTGGGTCAACTCCTTCATCTCTCCAACACATTATTTATACTCACACCTCATGGAGCCCAAAAGTCCCGAAGCCCCAAAGTGGCCCCGCTTATACACATTTCCACATTATTTAATATTTAAAACGAGTTGGCTTCATTCTTGTGTAATCATTTTAATAAACCTTAGTATAATATAATATATTGGATTATATTCCTCAAAAACTACACCTAGGTTTAAATAATCTCCAATATTATATTTAATATTGGAAAGAGGGAGAATATATTATATTTATTATTTATTATTTATACAATGTTTGTATAGGGAAGGGTAGGGTTCGACCCTTCGGTGATTTTGGCTCATGAGTTCCATCACCCCAAACACCCCAGTTTTCTGAAGTCCCGGAGTGGTCCCACACACAAAAATTCACATGCTAAATAATAAAGTAAAGGGAAAAGGACTCGGTCTCATCCATTAATTTTATAATAAACACCATGTTATAACGCAAGTTGTAGGTTGGGAAAATCCCGACCCAACCACAAAGAAAGTGATACAACTTGGGAATCCTACACCCAATGTCACCTTGATGTAGGTCTCACACTTCAAGGGTGACTAGGTTACTCTAGGGAAGTGATCCCAGTGACCCTAGGGGAATTGAGATGGAGATGGAGGGAAATGGATGTGAATCCCCTAGAGGTCAAGTCTAAGTGGAATAAAAGGTAGGAAGAGATGCCTTGTAAGTCAAGTAATTTTTTCTCCACATGTATAGTACTTCTATGGATGATTGTACATGCCTGAGACACAAGAAAAGACACTTTGCAATGATATATGTTCGTTGGATAAAAAAGTTAATATTTTTGTCCCTAATTTGCAGCAGTATATGATAGTTTATATCAGCAAGTAAAATATTTAAATCAGCATACAAATATATAAACGAGTTAAGTAAATCAACATCAAACTTAGAAATGAATATAGGCTAAAAAATGGAACTTAAGAAGCAAGAGAATATGGTTGTTTTAAACATGTGTTTTCTGCAAACAACTGCAGCCTTATAGCTATAACATTCAATGGAATGCAGCAGAAATTCAACCACACAAAAGTGTCAAGAACTAGTTCAAAATATGCGTCGTAGTTAGTAGAGTAAGTGAGCCAAATTTAGGAGTTAGATTAGGGTTAGTTTAGTAGTTATGAGAGTGTTAGTAGCTAGGGTTATGCAACCCTAATGGCTGTAGGTTAAATTTTGTAACAATAATTAGAGTATTGGGAGAGAGGGGACACCATAGTGGGGGAGGACTCCTCTCAATGAGGCAAATCAATTTCAAGCAAGAAAACTTTTAAAAGATAAAAAATTATGTTTCCCAAGGCAATGATTTTATATCTCCAATGCAAAAGGGTATGACTAGTGCCTTTACTATTGGGTTAATGGAGTCAAATAAACAAGAGCTAGAGAAGCTACCTCCTTGGGAGTGTAATCCCTTTTACTTCCCAAGGAAAGTTTCTCTAGCCAGGGTTTAAGATAAGAGGGTATATGCCCTTATACTTCTCTTAGCAAACCCTAGTGAAATCAATGAGATGAAGCATAAAATGATGAAGGCTATGGTTGGGGTGTGTGCCCTTATATTTCCCACCTAGCTCCTAGCATAACAATACTTGACTTGAAAAAATGATAGCATAATAGTAAAATACCATACCAAGATCAAGAGAAATAACAAGATAATCTACCATAAGAGCTAGAGAGCATCATCCAAACCTAGTGCTAGACCTCCTCCACCAACCATTCATAAATATAGCCATAAACAAGTGCAAAAGAGATAAAAGAGCCATTATAGCCAAAAATTTCAGACCAAGTCCTCTCACAATGAGGGAGACTTATGATTAAAATGAGATCTTGTGATCTCTATTTATACAAAATGTCGCTAGCATAGTTTTTCCACAAACTAAGGAGGAAACATAAGAATAGGGGTCAACAACCCTAATATTTCCCCCTTAATAAAGTAATATTAAACAATTCACTTAAAATTTCACTTTTTGCACAAATAAAACCCTAATTTAGGAGGACGTCACCCCTTTAGGGGATGTTTTGCCACTTTGAAGAAGTCATTGGTGTTGGAGAAACATGGGTAAGACTCCAAAGACCACATTTCAAGAATCTAAGGCTCTCACCATTGTGAATACCTTTTTCCTCCTCAAATGTCCATGTGTTAAAAGAGTGGCATCTCACCACCATGCCCTAGCACCAAAATCATGGCGTCAAGCTAAAAAATAGGACGTTTTTTCCCTCCTGGGAAAATTGTTTGAAAAGTGAGGGATGGGCTAGGTCGTCTAAGTCATCATCAAGGCCTTCCAAGTCTGATCTCTCTCATCTGTCATGTGGTCCCCTGACATCCAACATGTGGGCTTGCAGCCCCATGGAAGCCCAAGCTAGGCTTTTTCTCCCAAAATTGCCCACCAACTAGGTCCTCCAAAGACAAATGAGCACGCCATCCAAGGATCTTAAGTCATAACATCATGATAAGTGAATCCAATCAATAAATGATCCATCTAATCATGTGCATCAAAGATCACTATATCAAACAATTAACAACTCAAAGACACTATGCGACTTTTCAAGCTTGAATATGGGAGGGTTGACAAGGTGACCTATTGGGTAGATCTTGCCCTAGGTCAAGGAGAGTTTCCAAGAGATCCCTCTCTAAGCCATGTAAATTGGATGAAGTGGTTGGGATTAAGACTCAATGGGAATAGGGATCATGACATATAAGGGGTTATAGTGTCTCATTCATGGGTGCCTTTGTAGAGGGTGTGTGGTACCTTCGTTCGCAATGCACTTTTTCCAAGCCCATCAATTTTCCTTTTATCTTTCTTTCTTTATTTTCTTTCAATATAGCATAAGGAGAGGTTTAAGGTCACTTCCCTGGCATGGTGATGAGGTGGTGGAAATTTCACCCACAAACACCTAATGAAAATGAGAAGGTTGGCTTGTGATAAGACCCCCTTTCTCTCAGCCATGCAACTGAGAGCCATTACCCTGGTTTGGTGACCAGATGATGGTAATGACATACCACTAGATATTCATGGATCTTATAGGTCGGTTTGTGATGATACCTCGTATCCTTCAACTAACCTTTTAAGAATTCTTTATTATATTGTGGGTCCTCTTTATTCAAGGATAAGTGTTTCATTACTTTCTTGGGTGATCCCTGGGAGAAGCATCTAGAAGGTTTATACAAGGATTTTAGCTTTTACCCAACATCAACCCCTCTGGGCCTTTAGCCCCTTCTTCCCATAGAATGAGGGACAACCCCTTCTTGGGTCAATACAACCTAAAATCCCAAGAGATAAGGAAATGGAGGGGAATAATGATGGAAAGTGGTAAGTATGGTTGGGAACGGTACAATGTCTCATTAAGGAAGTTCCCAGTTGCAAAACCATCCCCAAGGAAAACCACTTACTAGGGCACAATGTCAACCACCAAAGTGAAGCGGGGAAAAAGGAATAATGTCCAAGCACATATCATGAAATCTAGAGAAATCTAAGATACAACATAATCAAATGGCTTAAATATTGAAATGATGCTCACCATAATACTGACTTGTACCTCATTTATCAAGGTCCACTTCCTTCCAAAAGCCAACCGATGTGGTGGATTCCCTCTGCAAATCTGTGACCATCTTTGGTGGTGAGTGGGTTTTCCATCTATTCAAAAATGTATTGTTGTTCATGTAGTCTCTCGGCACTCCATATCTGCATATTCAGGGCCTCGAGACATCATCTCCTTATTTATCTATAAAATGGGGATAACACACCCATCACAATTTGTTCCCAGGTTTATATATATATATATATATATATATATATATATATATATATGAAAAGGTTAACCATGGGCCAATTGATCCTATTTAGCATGTAATTACTCTGGCCTTTGGGTCAATCTCCATTTCACTCTCCACTTCAAACCTCTAGAGTTTCAGAGTCCCGGAGCTTCGAAATATGCTAAGAAATATTCAATGTGAATAATCATGGGTTTATTAATACACACACACACACACAAACATATATATATATATTACCATGTATGTGCACGTATTCAAAGTCTAGTAAGGTTTAATTTGAAAATTTATTTAATTAAACCTATAAGTAAAAGGAAATGAAAACTATTTCCTATTCTTTAATTAAAAGCAAATAAAAACTATTTCCTATTTTCCAGACTTTTAGAATAGTAAAATAAAGTCATATTCAAGAGGAATTTTTTTTCTCCATTTAAAAATATGGTTTATAATTTCCCTTCCTCATAGGTAAAGGAGTAAACTTTCTCCTTCTTACTGAGATTTACTTTCCTTACCTAGATATTAGGGAAATTGGTCCTAAGGCAAGGATTTCCTTTACAGTAATTTCTACCAGGATTTATTGCCCACCAAAATTTAAGGGGATTCTTCCCAAATTTATAGGATATTTAACACAAGTTTAGCATAAACGTTTCTTAAAGTCCAAATGAGGTTTTTGGATCTTTTA
Organism: Picea glauca; assembly: GCA_000966675.3. Taxonomy (NCBI): domain Eukaryota; kingdom Viridiplantae; phylum Streptophyta; class Pinopsida; order Pinales; family Pinaceae; genus Picea; species Picea glauca. The sequence goes on from JZKD02S2162949.1 coordinate 402,881, forward strand.
TATTTTAACAAATTTAGGAAATTCCTTATTTACAATGCATTTTAATGTCTAATAACATTTGGACTATTTCCTTAAAGCACAACTACAATTTTGAAGTATGTTACTTACTAAGTATTCTAACACAAAACTCCAAAGTGCCTTTAGATAATGATGAACATTAGGCAGAAAGTCTATCCTTCTCTTTTAAATTTTTGTAGAGTTTCTAGTTAATTTGTTTTCTCTCATTAGAAACAAAAGATGGGCTATAAGTGTAGATCATCCTTAACAATTTCACCTAGAAATCTTATTCTAACACACAAAAAATCAAGAGATAAGGAAGTGAATTAAATGAGCTTCAGCTAAAACATTATCTTCCTTTTACCTAAATTTGTCAAGCCACTTTTGTCAAAAATTAAACTTACACAACTCTAAAACACAGTCTGGAACTTCCTTTGAACTTAACACTACATAGATTTAGAAAAATATACTTATCTAGAACCCAAAAAATGTTGCAACTTTTGAAAGGGGTTCCCTTTTCCACCCAACCATAGGCACAACAACTCCTAGATAGATTTACCATTGGCCACCCCCTAGCTAGATCATGATGCTCTGAGAGAGACTCTTCCTTTTGTTCAACAACAACTAGGGATGGATATCACTCTCCTCTTCCCATAGGGATTTATCAGGTCATTTCTCTCTCCACCAAGCAAGGGGGTCTGCAATGAGTGCTTCCTTAGTCACTCATCCTCTCTACAACCCCGTTTATCATCTTGGTTAGAAAATGCTGCCCAACAATTCCCATACCCAGAACAAATTCGTTTTTAGTTCTCTTCAGAACCAGAGAGTTTCACATGCTCTCCCTCTTCAAAAAATGGTCACCAGACTCATTCCTCTACCTCCTCTCTCTATGCCCACAATATTCCCTTCATTTTCCTGCCTTCTTTAGAAAGATTTTGTGGGTCAAATCCCCCAATTCGTGGGTCAACCTAGAATCTTGTAGATGGGTACTTTTCTTCCCATGCTTCTGAGGCAAGGAAGTTCTGGTACAAACCCCATTCTTGTTCATAAATGTGGGAAGTTGATATTTCAACTACCCACTTCCTCCATTAATTAGAATTATAGAAAATGGGAAATCTTGATTTTTCTTGAATTTTAAATTGGCAAGGGAAATTTCCTCATTGTTTCCCTCTCATGGAATCATGACCTACGTATGCAATCCCCCTCAGCAGTTGTCCAACATTTTCCTTTTTACATTAGTAGCATAAATATTTACACTATCATTTTAGCAAAATATAGTTATATTTACAAGATGGGGGAAATAGGGGTATTATAAAGTGTGACATTCTACCTAGGTGTCAAATATGGTACTTGTTAGAAAGAATTCGGGGGAAATCAGGTTGTGTGTAGATTTCATAAATCTAAATTGAGCCTCTGACAAAGATAACTACCATGTTCCCCCAATGGAACATATACTCTAGATCGTCTATGGTTTAAAAACGTTTTCTCTTCTAGATAGGTTTTCTGGATATAATTAGGTTCTCTTAGCATAACCCGACCAACTAAAGACTACTTTCAGAACCAAGTGGGGAATGTTCACATATAGAAGTATTCCCTTTGGCTTGATTAATGCAAGTGAAACTTTCCAAAGGGAAATGGAGATGGCGTTTAAAGGTTTGATTGGTCATAGTGTGGTGACCTACCTCGATGATATTACGTTGTGTTCCAAGAAGAGAGTTGATCACCCACACCACCTGAAACAATTTTTTGAAAGATGAAGGAAGTACGACATCTCTCTGAATCCTAAGAAAAATATATTCGATTTTTCAGAAGGAAAACTATTGGGGAAAATCATTTCTAAATATGGGATCTATGTCGATCCAGAATGCACTAAAGCCATCATGAAAATCTCCTTCCCAAACAACAACAAGTCTATGCAATCATTTTTTGGGAGGATAAATTTGGTGAGAATATTTGTATATGACTTTGCCAAAATAGTTAAACCTCTTCAACATATGATTAAGAAGGATGCTTAGATCAAATGGACATCTATTGAGAAGGAAGATTTTGAGAAATTTAAGGTTGTCATTACAAATCCCCTTGCACTTCAAATTCCAGACTTCTCCAAAGAAATTGTGTTTTACATATTCTCTTTGGATCATTCTCTTGTAGCAATGCTCACCCAAAAGGATCACCAAGGGAATGAATTCCCTGTAGCATTCATGAGCACAGGACTTCAAGGTGTTGAACTGAACTATTCACCGATGGAAAAGAAAGATTTTGCTATTCACAAATCCATCAAGCATTTCATGCCTTACATATTGAAAAATCACACCAAGGTGATCGTCCCTCACCCAACAGTCAGATCTCTCTTTGTTAAGAAGGAATTGGGTGAAAGGTGAGGAAACTATATGACTGCTTTATAGGAATACAATCTGGAATTTAAGCCAAAAACCATAGTAGAAGGTCAAGGCTTGTGCAAGTTAGCAATTGAGACCATGGATTCTGAAAACCATAAGGAAGAGGGATGGAAAGAAGAACCAGTACTATATGCACAACAAACCCCTTATGTACCAACACTAGAGAATTCATGGTACAATGACCTTAAACATTATCTTCAACATGGAACTTCTCTTGAACACCTCAATTTTAAGCATAAAAGAGAACTGAGATTAAAATATGCACAATACCAATGAGTCCACAATATCCTTTTCAAAAGGAACTATGACAGAGTTTTCCTTTGATGGCTCGAGAAACAAGATGCAAACAAAGTCCTCAAGGAACTTCATGATGGACCAACCAGAGGATATTTTATAGGAGAAACCACAACTTAAAATATCCTAATTGTTGGATACTATTGGCCTACGGTGTTTAACGATGCTCATGCTTACTCTTGCAACTGCAACATTTGCCAGAAATCAGTTGGAAGAGAAAGAAGGTATGGTGTTCCGCTCCAACCTATTGTTGTCAAAGAACCATTCGAACAGTGGGGACTAGATATCATCAATGAGATCAACCCTCATTCATCTAGACACCATAGGTATATTCTCACCGCAAATGATTATTTCTCACATTGGACAAAAATTGTGTTGTTGATAGAAGGTAAACAAAGAAGTGGTGATTAATTTTTTGGAACAACACATTATAACCAAGTTTGGAGTACCCACTACCCTTATGTTCGATAATGCTACTTATTTCCCATAATTGACATTAATTGAGTTTTCTTTAGAAAAGGGAATCATTCTGAAATATATATCTAACTATTACCCCCAAGGAAATTTTTTAGTTGAGTCTAATAACAAAAACTGGATATGTATCCTAAAGTGAACTGTAGTTGATCAACAGAGAAATTGGCACAATGTTCTACCTAATGCCCTCTGGGAAAACCAATTCACTCCAAAATAATATATAGGGACCTCTCCATACTTTCTCATTTACAGGAAGGAATCCATTCTCCCCCCAAACATCTATATGCCTTCCCTTTGACTCACTCAATAGTCATGCGGGAGGGAATATCCCAACATCCAAAAATGCATAAATAGCTTGGTAAAAATGGAAGAATATCGATCTAGAGCCAAAACAAAATTTGAGGCTCACCAATAGACCATAAAGTGATATTTCAATAAGAAATCTACTAGTGAAAAGGACTTTCAGGTTTGCGACCTGGTTCTCAAATGGGACAAGCCACACGAGGATAAAGGGAAACACATTATGTTTTAAAAACTATGATTGGGTCCTTTCACAATTAAGGAAAATATTGGCCTAGGCACCTACCGATTGCAAAAACTTGAAGGAGATGTAGATATCCTCCCTGTCAATGACCAAATTCTCAATCACTACATCAACTAGCCTTTTGAGACATCTCTCTGGTACATAAATAAGGGAGTCAATTTTCCCATTTTTTTTATTTTTCAGTTTTTTTTTTTTTAGTTTACGTGTGCTTGCTTCCCCTTATGTTTTTTATTTTCATTGTTTTTTTTATTCTAGTTAGATTTCCCTCCCTCTCTCTCTCAAGATTGTTTCCTCAGATTTCCCACAAAATGTGGTGTCATGAATATGAATATTAGTCATGATATGGCACATTAGTTCCAAAAGTCTGAAAATTTACATTATGGTTCTAGAAATAACTTTATGTTCTTAAAATCATTATTGTGCATGACCTCGGGTCAGATTCAACATAGGAACATGGTTCAGTAGAAAATGAGTCTTACACTCTTAAATTGTTGCGAGAGTGAGCTAGTGGTCATACCCAAGAGAAATTTGTGTACTTGTAAGAAATTAGCAGACTAAGACCAATTTTTGAGAGGCACCTATAGTACTCAAGGCATGTTGCTCAGGAAGATAACTCATCTATAATCAAGTTGGCAGATCTCATTTTCACATGTGTCATTTTGCATGCCTTTAAAAGAAAACTAGAATCCCCCCATCCACCTCTCTCTAAAAGTCAAGAGAAAATCATCTCATAAAGGTAAAGGCTTGGGGAAAGGCACTCCAACTCATATATATCTAGGAGATCACCAAGAGTTGTGAATATATTCAGAAGTTCCTCTCGAGGTATTTTCAACGATCTTCCACGTACCTTTGTCCAACATCGAACCAACCTTTAAGAGTTTGTCTCCCTCTTCATTTTGGTCCCTATACACATGGTTGAAAGAAATATGTGTGAATAAGATCGTGGATCATTGAAGATTTAATATTGTGAATAATATTAATTTGATTCTCTTATTCTATGTTCCAATAATAAAACCTAATCTCTAAATATATAATAGAACATAGTTTGATCCCCAGAGTGGCCAGAGTGGCTAGTGCTTATACTAGAAGCAATCAACAAACTATCTTTACTCATCTTGAAAAATATACAATTATAATTTAAATAAATAATCATCACTTTAAAGTGTACAAAAGTGCATCCTACTTTTATCAAGAGAATGAAGTAAGAAATCTTGCATTTAATTTTAAAAATATAAACTATGAGGCTTTCTTTGTGTTTAATTTTATTATAAATTTTAAAAGGAACACTATAACCCCAAACTTTAAAATAACAAAAAGTAACATAAAAAATTAAAATGTTGAAAATGAATTTTTTATAATCCCAAATTTTAAATTTCAATATTTAATTTAAATTTATTTTCAAATAATAATAGAATTTTCAATCATGAATTATTATTTTCTAAACATTATGATTTTAATTAAATTATAATTAAAATCAATATATAAATACTTATAAAATTGTACATCTTCCAAGATATTATCATAAATAATAATTTTATTAGTAGCGAACTCATAATTTGTTTTTTTTAAATCACATATCATCAAAATATACATAAATTACAAATATAAAAAACTTTAAATAAAATTATATTTAAAATTTGGAATCACATCCATCTTGATCAGTCGAAGATAAATCTCCAGCGTTGTTAATCCTTCGCACCCCACGATTTTCAAACACTTCAATTTCGACATTGCATCCTCGTGGGACGAGGGAATGATTTCCAACCACCGAAATGAGTTTATGAGCAACTCTTCCAATTTGAGAAATGGCCTAGCTTCCCCAAACTCATTCGGAAATTCAATGAAGTGCGGGTTCAAATTATCCTCCAAGTGTATCTTTTTCATTCCAAAAGCTTATTCCACGCTATATCAAACCAGAAAAATAGTCAAATCATTCCATCATAGCAAGAAAGAATAAGATTGAAAGGTTTTTCCATTCTCCACCACACTAACAAAAGAGAGACAAATCATTCCAAAAGGTTAATCCATGCTACATGAGGCAAATCATTCCTTACAAAACAATTAAGAGTAAGAATAAAATGTTATCACATATTACACTACATTAAAAAAGGTTATTCCATGTTGCAATTGTTAGTTTTTTAGCTCGATTGTTGTGCTCAACAAGCAGAAGTGATCGAGCAAATGTTTAGTGACTTGACTTTATAAAATGATTTTATAAACTTAAGTGGGGTATTTTATAATTTAATGAGTAAAAGTGACTTTATAAAGTTTGGGTCAATTAAGTGATTTAAGTGAACTCAATGAAAGATTAAGTCATGATCGTTGATCTCAAGGGGGAAGATCTAATTTTGACTGTCTATCTCTTTAGAGATCTAGGGTTATGGTAGTTACTCGGAATAAAGACAACATTTGAGTGAGATGGGGTGCACTTTTCAATGAGAGATTGAGCGGGAATGAGAAGAGACACATTTTTCAAGAGAGTTTGAGATGAAAGGAAGAAGAGAAAAAGAAACAAGAGGATTGGCATGCATCCCAAGGATGTTTCGAGGTATGCATCCCAAGAAAAGATTGCAGTAATTAATGAGAAGGTCCTTACAACAGTAAAGAGGGCCACATAGTACGGATTTGAAGAGGGTCGTACAATTGTTTATGCACAAAAACTGAAGCACATATTTCTAGGTGTTGTTTGCTTAGTTAAGTCCATACATTTTGTACAATACAGTACTATAGTTGTGCACAAAAATCCAGGAATATTTTTCTCCCAATAAGGTCATACTGTTTTGTCCATACAACTGAAATAGGGGCATAGATTTCGAGTTAGAAGTTTGGTTTGAATTTTTTGTGTGGTCTTTGGCATAGATTTCAAGTTGGAATGTAGGCACATTTTACGAGATAAGTACTATGCTTTCATTGTTGTAATACATTTCTATAAACTCGGAAACATTTTCTTGTGAACTCAATAATAAAATAATCTCACCTTCGTTGGTTTTCCCTTTAGGGTTTTTCCAAGGACTTTTCCCAGAAATCTTTGTGTCAAATGTGTACTTGAATGTTGGCTATTGTTCATTTATTCCACTGCTGATTTTCAGATTGCTTAGTCATTTGTATTTATGCTCATAGTTCCAGTTGAATGCATGTGTTAACTTGCATTATTGGTGAATTACTATTGGAGGTTGAAATATTATTATTGACTAAGTGTTTGTCACAGTATATTTTTACATGGT
>JZKD02S2162949.1:431883-445050 GCA_000966675.3 Picea glauca
GTCATGTTTAAGCTTACAGATCTACCTTTAAATAAAAGGAACCTGCTCTGATACCAATTGTTGAAATTACTGATACAACTGAGAGGGGGGGTGAATCAGTTGTATTTGAGCTTAACCAATTTTAAGTCTATTAAAACATTCTTAAACTTTCTTCAAGTGATCATCAACATTATACAGCATATGGACAGTAAAAGCAAAAAGCATCAATCACACATAAGGTATACACAGAGACAGATTTTCACGAGGAAACCCATAAAGGGAGAAAACCTCTTCTTCTTCAAAATGATAGGCAGTCTTTTAAGTTCTGTACATCATCTTTAATTGAGCACCAACTCAATGTGAGGCTACTACCTATTTTACAAGCTGCAAGTTGTTTGAGAGCACCAACTCTTTGGTTTCTCTAGCATCCACTAGAAGGAAGCACCAACTCCCTGAATATTCCAGCACAAACTGGATGGAAGCACCAACTTCTAGTTACACAGGCTCCAACCTGTATAACAGAGAACACTTGTTCTCCCTTGCACCACCTTGCCACCCTGGTTTCTCTGGCTACAAACAGATGGAAGCTACAACTTCCTATGTTCAAGCTCCCACTTGAACCTCTGAGGAAAACAATCCTCCCGAGCACCTCCCAACCACCCTAAAGTATTTAAGAATGAATACACAGACAACTACACAGATAAATCAGTTCTTACCAGTCTTTTCCTGTTCTATAAGTCTGATCTTCTTCAAACTATTCTGCAATTCTTCTCTTCCTCTGTCTGTTCAGTAGGTTTGCTCTGCATCAAATTTTTCTATCATTCTGCTCTGCTTCAACTTGCTCTGTTATCTTACTCTGCATTTAATATCACTCTGCACATATGTTCAATTTCATACTACGCATCCTCTCCTTTTTCCTTTCTTACAGTTTCATTCTTTTTCCTCCAGAACAACCAACCATACACAGTCTGTCTCGTCTTCTTTTATACACACCTACTCGACAGTTCAACTTCCCAACTCCTTAGACAAAAAGAAGACAACTGTCTGAGCAACTGAAACACCAACTGAAACGCTAACTGATTTGTAATCATGAGTCCATTTTGCTAACAGATTCCAAACTCAGGAGTTAACTGTGAGAGAGAACAATAACCCTCCAATCAATACTTGATCCAATGGTTCAGATCCAATCGAGATTTCACACATCGCGATTTCGGCACTCTTGGCGTTCATAGTTTTTGTCACTTACGAATCCCGATCCCTGAAACTCCGTGAAGAAGTCAGATCAACGGTCCAGATCATTTCTTGATCTGATGACTGCGATTGAATTGCGATATCACATATCGCGAAATCGGGATTCTTGTTGCATTTGTTTCTTTTCCTTTTGAATTCACGATTCATGAAACTCCGATAAGGATTTGGATCAACGGTCCAGATATGATCTTGACTCAACGACTGCGATTGAATCGTGATATCGCATATCGCAAAATTGGTATTCTTGTTGCATTTGTTTCTTTTCCTTTTGAATTCACGATTCGCGAAACTCCGATATGGAGTTACATCTATGGTCCAGATCCAAGCTTGATTTAATAGCTGTGATTGAATAACCATATCACATATCGCAATTTCAAAATTCTTGTTGTCAAGTGTTTTTATCACTTCAAAGTCCCAATTCACGAAACTCTGATAAGGAGTTAAATCAACGGTCCAGATTTGATCACTATTCAGCGGCTGCGATTAAATCGCGAATTCACATATCGTGATTTCGAGGTTCTTGTTGTATTGTCTCTTTGATATATCCAACAAACGATCCTCAAAACTCTGACATTGACTTGAATTAATGGTCCAGATCAAAGCTTGATCTAATGGCTCAGAATTTATCGCAGTTTTGCATATTGTGATTATACCCGCTTCTTCTTGCACTTTAAAGACCGTGCAAGTTCTCCTCGATCCAACGGTGGTCGGACCCTGCGCTCAGATCTGACGGCTAAGATCTGTCTACCTCTTCAACGATTAGAGATTCTTCTTATCAAGAGATTCTTCTCAAACTTTCTCTCATTCATTGCCTTCGATCATTCGCATTCTTCTCAAACTTTCGCTCATTTGTTGTCTTCAATCATTCGCTGCCTTTGATCATTCACTGCTTTCGATCATTCACATTCTTCTCAAACTTTCGCTCATTTGCTGTCTTCGATCATTCGCTACCTTTGATCATTCACTGCTTTCGATCATTCACCTCTCTGAACTTATCTTTTGTTTGTTAGAAACTTGTCTTTCTCATGTCATCTTCACTGTTGCCATCAATGGCAAGCATTCGTTGTCTGTTAACTGTCTGTTAAATATTTTCCAACAAGAGGTCCATTGAATCCATCGGCATCCACAATCTGTCAAGTGTCCTGCACACTCAGGGAAAAATCGTCAATAACATATGTCAATACATATATATCAAATAACATTAAATCACAACCATCATCATCATCATAAAAATCCACAGGCGAAACAAATAACCATGTACTATAACCAAATTACTTGCACACAAGTGTCATCAAATAATAAGTTGATAACATGTGCTCGCAAGAGCGGGATGTTACATACATCCCCTCTTGTTTTAAACTTTGTCCCAAAGTTGTACAGTATATAAATTGCAGAAATAAAAGTATCTGACAACATCTATATGTCTAATCTATCAAATAAGTAAGGAAACTGCTGATGCATGTCATATGCATCCTTCCATGTAGCTGAATGTGGTCTATAATTGTCCCACTAAACCTTGACCTGATTGACATTCGACGTCGTAGTTGTCAAATGTGATGGTCCATAATTCGGATTGGCTCCTCTGTGAGAGCACCCTCGTGCAACACCTGCAAACAACTCATGTCAATCACATGTGTAATATCACTAACATAATGTCTCAAAATAGATACATGAAAAACATCGTGCATACGCCTCAAAGAATCAGGCAAGGCCAGTCGATAGGCCATGGGTCCTTTCTTTTCCACAACTTTGAAAGGTCTCACAAACCTAGGAGAGAGTTTATCTCCCTTTCCAAACTTGATCGAACTCTTGTGCGATTTCACCCGCAAGAAAACTCGGTCGCCAACTTTATAATTGTGGTCAATGCGATGCACATCAACATAACTCTTCTGTCGATCTTGTGCCTCTTTAATCCTTTTTCTTATCGATTACAATTGTTCTTCCATTTCTTGGATCACTTCTAGTCCTACTAGGACCCTATCCTCAAGTCGATCCCATCTCAATGGCATCCGACATGGTCACTCGTAAAGGAACTCAAACGAAACCATATTAATGGTACTTTGATAGTTGTTGTTGTATGCAAACTCTACCAGTGGAAATAACTCTTCCCAACATTTATGTTGGTCCATTACGTACATACGCAACATATCTTCCAAAATTTGGTTCATTCTTTCTGTATGCCCATTTGTCTTGGGGTGATATGTTGTACTAAAGTTCAGTTATGTTCCCAAAGCCTCTTGGAAACTAGTCCAAAATTGATGCAGGAGCATCTCTCCATGTCAGCCAGCCAGCTAGCTAGCCAGCCATGTCAAGCGCGTGCATTCAATACGAAGAGAGGCGCAACCCTCATCTTTTAATTTGTAATTTAATGTAATTTAATGTTTAAAGCTGGTGAGATGTGGAGCCGTGCCTTTGTGCAGGTGTTAGGTAGATCAGCCTTTAATATGTTTGTATGGCTGAGATCTAGATCCAGATGCTGGACTAGACATACCATTCAATCCAATTGAATAGGGTAGGTAGGTTGGAGGGAAGCGCTTGAAGAGCCCCCTCAGGTAAAAGAGATTTTGTATCTCATTTTGTGTAAGTAAAAAGAGTAGGAAGTGGGTTGAATAGAAGAGAAGAGGATCTACATGTAGAGAGCAGAAGAGAAGAGCCGAGACCTTGTTACAATCCGTGCTCAGGAGCACCCTTGTACAAACAGGCATGTGCCATTTTAATATAAACAGAACAGTTTTTCCTGCATGTATTCTATGTTGAATGAATGTATGTGAGTGTTCCATTGTATGCTGTAGGTTTGCATTTGCAGGAGTGTGTCTGATTTCAGGTTCGAAGGTCTTTGAGGCTTCACGCTAGGAGGGTGTGATAGAACACTGCAGGTTCTGATAGCCGTGCACAGAGGTTGCACTTCTAAATTCTGCGGGTTCAGACAAAGACATGCTGCGGCACAAGAAATGGAATCAACAACTCAGGAGAAAGACCTCAAGGTTGCTGAACACCTTGGAGGCAAGGCTGTGTAGGAGAAGACACAATTGCAGACAGAATCTTTGGAGGAGTTTTGTAAATCTCTGCTAGGTGGGCATTGAGCCAGCAGCAAGGAGTGCATAGAGGGAGAACTCTGCTGTGAGTTCTATGAAGCTCTGCCAGGTGGGAAATGAGTAGGTGCAAGGAGTGCACAGAGGGAGAACTTTGTTGTGAGTTCTGTGAAGCTCTGTCAGGTGGGCATTGAGCAGGTGCAAGGAGTGCACAGAGGGAGAACTCTGCTGTGAGTTCTTAAGGAGAATCATAATCACTAAGGATTCTGAAGAGCTCTTCCAGGTGGGCATTGAGCAAGTGCATAGGTGCACAAGAGGACAGAACTGTTGAACGTTCTGGGATAAGATACTCTACCAGGTAGGCATTAAGTAGGTGTGCAGATAGGCACAGGAGAAGAGAACTCTTTGAGTTCTAGAATTTAGATGAAGAATCCACTGAGGGATGTTCACAGGGTTGTTGAGCACCCTGCAGACTCAGCAAGGAGTTGCTTGAGCGGAAGGATAGCCAGGAGGGCATCCAATTTCTCCATCCATGGGAGAAGAAAGAGGGATAAAATCCCTTAGGGGTCTGAGTGGTTGAGAAGTTCAGGAGGGACAACACTGTGTGTGCGTGAAGACTCTGCAGAAGCGCAGACATCGGAATCCTTTGAGGATTCGGGAGGAGCAAGCTCAGGAGGGCGAGTGCTTTATGGCATAGAGTGTGGCTACAAGGAGTTCAAAGGTTGAAGAAATCTTTGGAGGAGTCTAGAGTTCCCAGAAGCTCAAGAGGAACAACGTTTTTACACGCGCTGGAGAGAAATCAGAGTGAGGAGTTCGCAGAGGAGAAAGGGAGCAAAGGTTGAGGCCTTTGGTTTTTGAAATTCTTCCAAATCTGGGAAGAAGGAGTGCCCAAGCTTAGGAGAGCATAACAGTCGTCGGATCAGTGGAGAAAATAGATCTGGACCGTTGGTTTCTACGTCCAGGAAGGAGCAGAAGAAGTGCACAGAAGGGGGAGATCGTGAGCCGTTGGATCTCATTCAGAAATCCTGTCAGCCATTGGATCGGACAGGAGTTGCACGGGGTTTAACCCTTCTCATGCCAGTTCGAAATTCCCGAAGGGCATTTGGGAATTGGGATATCGACACTCGGGATATCAGAGGTCCTGAGGTCGATAAAGTTGGGACATTTCAAGTCTCGAAACAGAGAAAGAATCGCAGTCGTTCGTCTGAGGGAGGACATGTGTCGCGTGATCATCCATTTTGGAGATTCGGGCACTAGTTCGTAGAGGTGAGTCTCGAATGCATCAGGATATCGTTGTTCGTGATATCAGGAGTCCAGAGGACAAGACTTCCGAGGCATTTGAAGTCGTGAAATCACAAGAGGTGATCGAGACCGTCCATCTGTAGGGGACGCGTGGCAGCGATCGAAGCCTTCGGGAAAGGTCCCGAAAGGAGAATCGTCAATCAAGAAATCGCGAGTCAGGATATCGGGAATCCCGTGGACAAGAGGACTTGCATTTCAGAATCACGAAGTCTAATTTTTTGAAAGAAAGGAGAGCTCCGTTGTGTTGCGGCTAGCTTCCAGTCATATCAGAGATCAGAGGATCGAGAATCCTGTGGGCAAATGCATTGCGGCATTTAAAAGCTTGAAACCCCGATAGGAGGCAAGGCTACGGTCTTGTGAGATAGTGGTTATGTGGGCCAAGAGTCTAGCCAGAAGGGGATAAGGGCCAAGAGTGGGGAATTGACTCATCGGTGATCGGGAGATTGCGAGGACAGAGGTTCATGGCATCGAGGACCATGAAACCCTAAATCTAGATAAGGGGGTAAGGCTGTGGTCTTATGGGATAACGGTCATGTGGACCAGAGCATAGCTAGGAGGGGTTAAGGTCGAAAGAGCATATCGGCAAATCGGTGGTCGGGAGTTCGAGAGTACAGGAACTCTTGACATCGGGAAACAAGAAACCCCAAAACCCGAAACTAAGTCGAGGAAGCTCACGGTTAAGTGCAGAAAGACGTGTGGGAAAATTAAGGACCTGTAGATCGGGTTTTCAATAGAGATTCTAGCAGGGAATCGAAAGAGCCGCTTTGGCTCATGAATGAATGAGAATTATCCTGTGAGCGGATGTAGAGATCGATGAAATCGCGTCTGCATCAAGTGGTATCAGAGCTAGAAATTTGTTTGTATATTTCAAGCAGAGGGAGAGGTGAAGGAAGACAGAGCACTGGAGACTCTGTAAGGATTTGTTTATAGGTAGGAAATAGTTCGTAAGCAGTCAGCAGGACTATAGGATGAAGTTGGTAACACTCTTGGTGCAGAGTGACATCAACAGGTTTGCTGGGAGAGCAGACAGGGACAACACCATGGCTACTGAGGACCATAGGCATGTTGGGAAGAAAAGCAAGGCATAAAAGCTTACAGAAATGAATAAAGAGCTTGCTGAAATGAGGGTAGACATAGAAAGGCTCGAACAAAAGATGTGGCAGGATAAGAAGCCGAGATGGGTGTATGAATTGCCCATGAAGGAGCCGAAGGTAAAATGGCCAGTCAAGGAGTTGATGGTTAGAAGGTAGCACAGGCTATTAAAAGGATGGTTGAGGTATGCTGAGAACCTCAATGGACCTAAAGAAATGGTTCGGATATGTGAACCAAAAACTGGGAGAAATCTCAGTGAATTGGGATCAGCTGAGGATCTCAGGAACTGCCAGGAGGGTAGAGAAGAAATTCCAGTTTTCCAGGTGGGCAATGAGTTGAGATCACTGCAGGATCTCAGAGACTGTCATGAGGACAACCAAGGAATTTCACATTTCCAACTAGGCAATGATATGAGGTCCCTGCGGGATCTCGAAGACTGCCAGAAGGGCAGCGAAAGCATCTCAGATTTCCATGTGGGTAGAGATGAGAATTCGAGACTATCTGAAATTCTCATGGACTCGAAGGTGAGTTCTCTTCAGCAAGGGTTGCTGATGAATATGGGATCGGTTGATCTCATAGTCTACCAGGAGAGCAGTGGAAGCATCCCATATTGCCAGGTGGGCAGGGATGAACAAATGAGACTATCTGTGGGTCTCATGAACTCAGAAGTGAGTTGGAATCAGCCTGAGGAGCTAACAGAGCAGATGAGACTATCTGTGGGTCTCATGAACTCAGAAGTGAGTCGAAATCGGCTAGAAGAGATGACAGAGAAGATGAGCTCAGAGGTGAGTTTGGATCAACATGTGCAACTGACAGAAGAGGAGGATCTAAAGGACCTTCTAATGATTGGGGGAATTCATATATTCCTACCACTTGCCCAGGAGGAGGCAGAAATCTGTGTTGCAGATGCAGCAACAACAGAAGAATAGTCGACTGAGACTATCAAAGAGAAATTGGAGAAGGTGTTTGAGACTACCCAAGCACAAGCAGGAGCAGACGAAGAGGATGATGAGAATTCTGAGGAATGGCTCAATATTTTCAGCCAGGAAGCTGAAAAGACTACAACATGGGAGTTTGCAGCAGCAGAAGAAGAAGAGGCAGACAACATTTTTTTTGCTGATCTATGGGAACAAATTGAAACCCTAGAAGAGAGGGTGAAATTGCAGGGCGTGCACATCTAAAAGGTGAAGTTGGAAGCTGATGAAGAAGGCATGGGAGATCACAGTGACCTGCCCATGAGCCAAAAATTTTTGCAGCTGAGGAGACTACAAAAATAGGGCCAGCCACTGGAACAGCTGGACGAAGCGATCGAGGAGATCAGAGAGATGATTTTAAGGTTAGCAAGGACTGCCAGTGAGGAGCAGCTGAGCAAGAAAGAAGAAGCAGTAGCAGCAACAGTGCAACAGCAAGGAGACGGAGCAGATGAACAACTCCAGAGGATGATTTGGGATCCACGGGGATTTCAACATCAGAGATGGGAAGCTCATGAGCAGGAGCTCATGAATTTTGTAGCTGAGGAGTATGATGCAGGAGCATCTCTCCATGTCAGCCAGCCAGCTAGCTAGCCACGTCAAGCGCGTGCATTCAAGATGAAGAGAGGCGCAACCCTCATCTTTTAATTTGTAATTGAATGTAATTTAATGTTTAAAGCTGGTGATCTATGGAGCCGTGCCTTTGTGCAGGCATTAGGTATATCGAACTTTAATATGTTTGTATGGCTGAGAGCTTGATCCAGATGCTGGACTAGACAGCCCATTCAATGCAATTGAATAGGGTAGGTAGGTTGGAGGGAAGCGCTCGAAGAGCCCCCTCAGGTAAAAGATATTTCATATCTCATTTTGTGTAAGTAAAAAGAGTAGGAAGTGGGGTGAAGAGAAGAGAAGAGGATTTGCATGTAGAGAGTAGAAGAGAAGAGCCGAGACCTTGTTACAGGCCATGCTCAGGAGCACCCTTGTACAAACAGGCATTTGCCATTTTAATACAAACAGAGCAATTTTTCTTGCATGTATTCTGTATTGAATGAATGTTTGTGAGTGTTCCATTGTATGCTATAGGTTTGCATTTGCAGGAGTGTGTCTGATTTCAGGTTCAAAGGTCTTTGAGGCTTCACGCCAGGAGGGTGTGACAGAACAGTGTGGGTTGTGATAGCCGTGCACAGAGGTTGCACTTCTGAATTCTGCGGGTTCAGACAAAGACGTGATGCGGCACAAGAACTGGAATCAACAACTCAGGAGAAAGACCTCAAGGTTGCTGAACACCTTGGAGGCAAGGCTGTGTAGGAGAAGACACAGTTGCAGACAAAATCTTTGGAGGATTTTTGTAAATCTATGCCAGCTGGGCGTTGAGCTAGCAGCAAGGAGTGCACAGAGGGAGAAATATGCTATGAGTTCTGTGAAGCTCTGCTAGGTGGGCATTGAGCAGGTGCAAGGAGTGCATAGAGGGAAAAATCTGCTATGAGTTCTGTGAAGCTCTGCCAGGTGGGCATTGAGCAGGTGCAAGGAGTGCACAGAGGGAGAAATCTGCTGTGAGTTCTTAAGGAGAATCAAAATCACTAAGGATTCTGAAGAGCTCTGTCAGGTGGGCATTGAGAAAGTGCATAGGTGCATAGGGGGAAATAACTGCTGAATGTTTTGGGATAAGATACTCTGTCAGGTGGGCATTGAGTAGGTGTGAAGATAGGCACAAGAGAAGATAACTCTTTGAGTTCTGGAATTTAGAGGAATAATCCACTGAGGGATGTTCACAGGATTGCTGAGCACCCTGCAGATTCAACAAGGAGTTGCTTGAGTGGAAGGATAGCCAGGAGGGCATCCAATTTCTCCATCTGTGGGAGAATAAAGAAGGATAAAATCCCTTAGGGGTCTGAGTGGTTGAGAAGTTCTGGAGGGACAACACTATGTGTGCGTGAAGACTCTGTAGAAGTGCATACATCAGAATCCTTTGAGGATTCGGGAGGAACAAGCTTAGGAGGGAGAGTGCTTTCAGGCACAGAGTGTGGCTGCAAGGAGTGCAAAGGTTGAAGAACTCTTTGGAGGAGTCTAGAGTTCCCAGAAGCTCAGGAGGAATAGCGTTTTTACACGCGTTGGAGAGAAATCAGAGTGAGGAGTTCGCAGAGGAGAAAGGCAGAAAACGTTGAGGCCTTTGGTTTTTGAAATTATTCCAAATTTGGGAGGAAGGAGTGCGCAAGCTCAGAAGAGCATAGAAGCCGTCAGATCGGTGGAGAAAATAGATCTGGACCGTTGGTTTCTACATCCAGGAAGGAGCAGGAGAAGTGCACAGAAGGGGGAGATCGTGAGCCGTTGGATCTCATTCGGAAATCCCGTCAGCCGTTGGATCGGACAGGAGGTGCACGGGGTTTAACCCTTCTCACGCCAGTACGAAAGTCCCAAAGGGCATTTGGGCATCAGGATATCGGAGGTTCTGAGGTCGAGAAAGCCAGGACATTTCAAGTCCCAAAACAGTGAAAGAATCGCAGCCGTCCGTCTCAGGGAGGACGCGTGTCACGTGATCATCCATTTCGGAGATCCGGGCACTGGTTCATAGAGGTGAGTCTTGAAGGCATCGGGATATCGATGTTCGTGATATCGAGAGTCAAGAGGACAAGACTTCTGAGGCATTTGAAGTCACAAAATCATGAGAGGTGATCGGGACCATCCATCTGTAGGGGATGCATGGCAGTGATTGAAGCCTTCGGGAAAGGTCTCGAAAGGAGAATCGTCAATCGGGAAATCACGAGTCAGGATATCGGGAATCCCGTGGACAAGAGGACTTGCATTTCAGAATTGTAAAGTCTGATTTTCCGAAAGAAAGGAGAGCTTCGTTGTGTGGGGGCCAGCTGTCATTCATATTAGAGATCGGAGGATCCAGAATCCCGTGGAAAAATGCATTGTGGCATTTGAAAGCTCGAAACCCCGATAGGAGGCAAGGCTGCGGTCTTGTGAGATAGTGGTTACGTGGGCCAAGAGTCTATCCAGAAGGGGCTAAGGGCCAAGAGCGGGGAATTGACTCATCGGTGATCGGGATATTGCGAGGATAGAGGTTTGTGGCATCAAGGACCGTGATACCCCAAATCCCGATAAGGGGGTAAGGCTGTGGTCTTATGGGATAACTGTCATGTGGACCAGAGCATAGCCAGGAGGGGCTAAGGCCGAAAGAGCGTATCGACAATTCGGTGGTCGGGAGTTCGAGAGTATAGGAACTCTTGACATCGGGAAAAAAGAAACCCCGAAACCCAAAACTAAGTCGGGGAAGCTCACGGTTAAGTGCAGAAAGCCGTGTGGGAAAATTAAGGACCTGTGGATCGGGTTTTCAACAGAGATTCCAGCAGGGAATCGAAAGAGTCGCTTTAGCTCATGAATGAATGAGAACGATCCTGTGAGCAGATGTAGAGATCGGCGAAATCGCGTCTGCATAAAAAATCGTCCTATAAACACTGATCCTTGATCATATATGATCCTTCTTGGTATGCCATGTAACCTTACAATATCGTTGACAAAAACTCTAGCTATGTCTAGCGCCTGATACATCGTACGTACAGGAATAAACAATTGTAGGTTTGAGGTCGAAATCAAGCAAGATGTTGGAGGGCTTGAGATCACAATGCGGAATAGGTTCTAGACTCTCTTTGTGAAGATAAAGCAATCCATTCGCCACTCCCACTATTGGAACAAATGTATTTTTTCAAATACTCCAAATATCAAAGATTTTGGAGCCGCCTATTTTCTAAATAACGAAATGCTAACTATAAATCTAAATTATCAAACTTTAGGATTTCATAGATCTAATGATCCAACATGTCAAAGCTCTCAATGTCCCGACATGCGAAATAGCGAAATTGTCGTTAAGTTTAATAATGATCATCAAAACAACAAGCAATGATTATCACTAATTTAATACATTGCGCTTTCATGATTCAGGAGTCACGCCTAGAAAGACTTAAAAATGTCTCGATATGAAAAGTTGCGAAAGCGACTTAAGAGAAACATGTTTAATTATGAGGCTAATAATAATTAACGATAATTAATTGTTATCGCGACTTCACGATTCGGTGTTTTTCCTTGAACATCATTTTGTAACCCCAATACCCGAGGTCTCAAAGTTTCTAGACTAATCACGATTAATTAAAAACCTAAGCCCGATTAAAGTTAATTAGCCAAATCACAATTTCGCGAATTTGGGGTTCATAGCTCGAGACTAAGAATAAAATCACCCGAGACCACGAGTTCTGAAAATGATTAAGAACTAATCACGATTAAATAAAGGATTAAGCTAGATTAATTAATATCTTAAACCACCTTTTATCTTGTAAAAATCATGGGAGAAATTTAAATACTCGTTGATTCTCCCAAGTGACGAAATATCAAGCATTTATGGCATTTATAAGCGAATTAGGGAAATGATTGAAAGTAAGATCTTGCTTTATTTCCAAATATTTCTATTAAAGGAATTAAACGATGTGTCAGCAAGGACTCGTACAGACTCGAGTACTCTAAGTGAAAGAATTTCCGTCATTATTTGAATTACATTTTAGTTTCATAGAGCCAGTTTACCGAGATAACCACTGTTTTTATTTTCATCCTCTGCAACAGGGAGTATAATCTCGAGATTTTATATCATGGCTCCACAAAAAGTGCCCAAAATAGTTGGTGAAGGTTCAGGTCAGAGTTTGGATATTATTTCTAATACCTCGCCTAGAAATATTGACACAGTCAAAACATGGACATTGTTGGGCAATTCCATTGCTTAAATTGCTTTCATTTAATTATCATCCAGGGATGCTCGTAAGCTTGTGATGATGCCAGAAAAATATATGCAAGAGAAGGCATCTAACTCTAATCTAAGAAAATTCAATCAAATCCTAACTCATTCATTCCACTTAATAAGACTTAGTTGTTGAAGGAAAGAAAACACTAGCTCCCTTACAGGAGGTCCTCTCATGATGTTTCACAAAACCTATCAACAATCAAGATCATCAAGTAAACAGTCATGCATTGAAAATAAATACACTTAAAAGGCTTAGTTGTAGGCATGAAAACAATAGCTCCCTTACAGGAGGTCTTCTCGTAATGTTTCAAATAACCTATCAACAATCAAGATCATCAAATAATTCTAATAAAAATAGTAAAGCATATAAACCTATTCAAAGCATTAGAACAAGAAGAAAATGCTACTATGATCTATTTGGAGTGAGCTCAATTCTCCCAAGAGCAAAGTAACACATAAACTAAAAAATTCTAAATCTAAACTAGAGAATGGAAACTAATGTGAAAATAAAGCTTGATTCTTATTCCATCATAAGTTGGACACAATGCTGCAGGAGTCCTCCCTTGAAATGGAGGAGGCACTCCTATTTATACACAAATTTAAGATAACTTAGATCCACAAATCTCTCCTTGCTCCACAAATGTCTCATTTGGTTACAACCATGTGCTCACACCTATCAAGTGATATCTCTACAAATCCTCTCACAAATATTTCTTTCATGATTAATCTCCATCCAAGATACTTGAGT
>JZKD02S2162949.1:456510-472061 GCA_000966675.3 Picea glauca
GGCATATTATATTAGTAATGCTATTTTATTTATGTCAGCTTTAGGCCATTAGTTGTAATTTAGATTAGTAATGTTATTTTAATTATGTCAGCTTTAGGCCATTATTTGTAATTATTCCTCCTAATATCCTATATATACCAAGGAGACATTTTCATTTTGAATCATCTTGTACTTGAACATTTAAGTGGGGTAAAAGGAGGTTGCCCCCTCGAAGAGGCTTATTATCTGAACTTATATCTTTTTCAAGGCGTTGAGTACTTTTCCTAAGGTTTTTATATGCTATATTGATGTTTGGTTCTTAACAAAGATTATGAGAGGTCTCTGAACATAGAACAACCGTCAAATAAAGATAGCAACATAAATAATATAGATGATTCTACCTATCAAGGAATAGCCGACACTACAATGGCCGAGCTCCAATGTAAGTACAATCTAAGGCCTAAAAATAAATCTATGTCGACTACTCAACCAAAGAAAATCCTACCAAGAGGCGAAACATATGAGCCCGCTCCAAAAGACACCGAGATACAAAATACCAAAATAAAAGGAGTGGACTCACAGAATACCAAAATAAAAGAAGTGGACTCATATAATACCAAAATAAAAGGAGTGGACTCGCAAAATACCAAAATAAAGGAGGTTGAGATCCAAGCTGGAAAAACTAAGGTAGTCGGAACACAGACATTGGAAACAAAAATAACTAAAAATAAAGAAATGAAAACAAATGAATCAAAAAGGAAGGAGATCGAAGCTTCAACCAGAGAAATAGATAAAATTGTGGGAGGCTTCAGCCTAGAAAATGAGATAAATAAGATCAAGATACTGATACCCCTAGTTGAATTGGAAAAGAACCCTGTTTACTGGAAAAAAAAAAAACCAAAATGATAAATTTTTCAGATTTAGAGAGTCAGGCTGACGTGATAAATTTGGAAGATGATAAGCCTAATATAATTTTTGGTCCACATTTCAAAGGTGCCAGGGATACCGTCACCCCTTTCTACATTACGCTAAATGTACATGATCGTCTGCTACATAATTGCATGCTGGATTTTGGAGCCTCACATAACATGATGCCCAGGGCTATTATGGATTGACTAGGTCTCAAAATCACCAAGCCTTACGGAGACTTGTATTCTTTTGATTCAAGAAGAGTTAAGTGTATGGGCATGATCAAAGATTTAGTGGTAAATCTTGCATAGGTTCTAGTAAAGAGTGTTCTAATGGATGTAGTTATCGTTGATATACCTCCGAAATATGGTTTTCTATTATCTAGGTCTTGGGGAGCCAAGCTTGGGGGATCCCTTCAGCTTGACATGACCTATGCCATGATTCCTATTTTTGGTGGATAGTTCACTTGGTTATACAGGGAAACACGACTGACATATATAGTAATTGATCCACATCATCCTAATAATTACCCTATTTATGTTGCCAATCAAGACCTAGGGAATTGTATTTTATCTTTTGATAATGGTGTAGATAATTGTACAAAAGATAATTATATAGAGGAAAATAAATCAGAAAAGATAAATGAAAATGTATATAGCACTGGAATTTGGAAAATGTTTTTTGATGGCGCTTCATCGTGTGAAGGAGTAGGCATAGGAGTACTTTTTGTAGCACCTGAAAATGAATTTGTTATCCCTTTCTCTTACACTTTACAGTGGGACATAGACTACACAAATAATGTCTACGAATACAAAGCTCTGGTCTTGGGATTAGAAGTTGTTAGGAAGTTGAATATAAAACACTTGAAAGTTTATGGTGACGCTGAGTTGATTTTAAAGAAGATAAATCAACAGTACCAGGCCAAACACCCGAGATTAATATCTTACAGAAATTGTGCCTGGGATCTAATGGAAAATTTCTTCTCATCGGTAAATGTTCATTACATTCCACGTGCAGAAAACCTACAAGCCGATTCATTGGCCAAAGCTGCCTTAACTTTTGTACCTCCTACAAATTTCAAACTAAAGTATCACATAGAGATGAGGCACATACCCTCCATACCTAACAATATACAACACTGGCAGGTGTTCGAAGATGATGAACAGATCAAAAAATTCCTCGAAATGGTGGAAGACTTTGCTGAAACGCACATCGACCAAGAAAACTAGAATGATCATACTTGGATTATGCAAGAAGGGGAAGATCCTCAAGATTTCCAAGATAAGATCGTAAATCATCGCATGTTAGTACTAAAAAATAATCAAATCCATAAAGGTCTAATTCCCCTAGAAAGGTTATTTGACCACAACGATATGCCTTTGAAATCTACATTGCAGCCTCAGCCAGAGGAAGTCGAAGATTGCAGTATAAGCACTAAGGAAGAGCCTAGAATGGTAAAAATATTGAAGTATCTTCCTCCTAAGATGAAAGGTAAGTATACAAACTTACTCGGCTTATATAAGGATATTTTTGCATGGTCCTATGATGAGCTGAGAACCTATGACACCATTGTGATCGAACATAAGATTCCTTTAAATCATGGGGTTAAACCTTTCAGAAAAAAAACTCAGACAAATTAACCCCATATTATTGCCTGTGGTCGAAAGAGAAGTGAAAAAAATCTTGGATGCCAAAATAATTGTACCGCTCAAGTACTCTAAGTGGGTAGCCAACCTGGTCCCAGTCAGAAAGAAAAGTGGAGAAATCAGACTATGTGTAGATTTTAGAAATTTAAATAATTCATCTCTTAAAGACAATTATCCGCTACCCAAAATGGACCATGTTTTAGAAAAAGTAGTCGGAGCAAATAGGATGTCCATTATCGACGGTTTTTCCAGTTACACTCAGATTGTTGTCAACGAAGACGATAAAGAAAAAACAACCTTCACCACCCCTTGGGGTACATTTATGTATGACAAAATGCCATTTGGTTTAATTAACACAGGTGCTACCTTTCAACGTGCTATGAATATTGCCTTCGTCGGCAAAAGAGATAAATTTGTGGTTATTTATCTTGATGATTTGACCGTTTTTTCTAAATCTGATGAAGATCATCTGATACATCTCGAGCAAACGTTCGAGAAATGTCACAAATTTGGTTTGTCTTTAAATCCCAAGAAGTCTCACTTTGCAATGCAAGAAGGTAAACTCTTGGGCCATATTGTGTCTTGGGACAGAATTAAAATTGATCCTAAAAGGGTCGAAGTTATAGACACTATAAATATTCCTAGAAATATAAAAGAAATTCAGTGGTTTTTAGGAAAAATAAATTTTTTGAGAAGATTTATCTCGAACTTCGCTGAAATTGTGAAATTGATCACTGATATGCTTATGAAGGAAAATGAAGTTAAATGGATAACCGAATCTAAAGCATCATTTGCACACATCAAGAAAATTATAGGTGAAGCACCTGTACTGGCAAGCCCTGATTATCTCAAGGAATTTTTGATCTTCTTGTTTACATCTGAACACACAATCGCAGCAGTACTCCTACAAAAGAACGAAGAAGGTTTCGAGCAACTAATAACATTCTTAAGTAAAATCCTCAGAGACACATAATTAAAATATGACATAATGGAAAAGCATGCATATGCTATGGTGAAGGCACTAAAGGCTTTCAAAACCTACGTGTTACATTCCAAGATAATTGCATATGTACCAACTAGTTCCGTTAAAGACATATTGGTTCAACCTAATAGCGATGGGAAGAGGGGTCGATGGCTTGCTAAGATTCAAGAATTCGATCTATAGGTGAAACCAACAAAGCTCGTAAAAGGACAAGGTTTGGCTAAGCTATTAGATTAATCAAATTTCAAAGCACTTGGTATAAATAATATACAAGAGTATGAAGGATGTTTAGACATAGATGAACTTGAAGACCAAATAGCTACAACCAATATAGAAGAAAAGTTTACAACTTTGGTGTGGTACAAAGATATAGTATCTTATCTTCTTATTTTGAAATGCCCAAGTGATATGACTCCATCTAAAGCTAGGATGCTGAAATTACATGCGGTGAAGTACTGTATTTCAGAGAGCAAATTGTATTAGAAAGACCCTTTAGGCTTTTTGCTGGTCTGTCTAATAGAATTGGAGACTGAAGAGGTCATTAATGAATTCCACGAGGGAGTGTGTGGAGGACATCATGCATGGAGAGAAACAACTTATAAAATCCCGAGAGCAGGATATTATTGGCCTAAGTTATTTGCAGATGTAAATGCCAAAGTCAGAGCCTCCAATTGCTGCCAATTATTTATAGGCAAGCAGAAACTCCCAGCACTACCTTTCATCCCGGTTAAAATGGAAGCTCCGTTCCAACAATGGGGGTTGGATTTTATAGGCAAAATTAATCCACATTCCAACACGCAACACAAATGGATCTTGACCGCTACAGATTATTTCACCAAATGGGTAGAAGCCATTCCAGCCAGAAAAGCGACAGATTCAGTGGTGATAGATTTCCTGGAAGAAAACATATTCTCTAGATTTGGTTGTTCTCGAAATATAGTTACAGATAATGCCCAGTCTTTCAAATCTATGGTAATGGTCAACTTTTGCCAAAAGTACAATATCATATTGGGTCACTCCATGACATACTACCCGCAAGGAAATGGGCTATCCGAATCATCAAATAAAAGCTTAATTACCATCATTGAGAAAGTGTTGAACGAAAAAAAAAAATCTTGGCATGTGCATTTGAAATACGCCTTGTGGGAAAATCAGATAGGCACCAAAAAATCGATTGGCACTTCTCCATTTCAAATGGTATATGGGACTGATGTGGTATTACCCATAAATTTGACTCTTCATGTGATGAAACTTTGGCAAGATGAAAAAGAAGAACCAAATCATGTCACAAGGAGAATAAATCAATTGATTGAAGTTTAGCAGCATAGGGCTAAGGTGGACGAAAGGCTACAAAAATATCAAGACAACATGAAATCATTGTTCAATCATAAGGCTAAATATAGGGAATTCCTCCCTGGTGATTTGGTTTTGAAATGGGATCCTAGGAGGGAAGAATCGGAAAAACATGGAAAATTTGATCATATCTGGTATGTACCATTCAAAGTCACAACTTCTAAAGGGAAGAAATCATTTCTGTTAGAAAATTTGGATGGTAAAATCCTCAATGCCCCTATCAACGGGCATTATTTGAAGCACTATATGCAATAAATATTTCCAAAATTCCACTGTATATACCGGTTTGTGTTTTCTATTTTTATAGCTTTTCGGTAAGTTTTACTTTCACCGCAAATAAGGCAGGTTAGTGATCTCCTAGAAATAGAGATATGAAATTTTCAACACATTGAATTCCATAAATCTTAAAACCTTGATTCTCTTCATGTTGTTTTCTTACAGGATTCTGGTCTACAGCCCAAACATCAAAAAGAAGAAAACGAATGATCATGTATCGGGAAATTGATTCGCTCGAAACATGTGATAAAAAATAATTTACTAAGATGAGAATGAAATGGTAAGGCAAAGGTATGAATTCCCAAAATGTCTAGATTTCAAATGAATATCACCTAGGTGAAACAACGGTCTCATGAGTATGAACATATTCACCCGAGGTATCATCAAAATAACTAAATTTTCTATGGATCATAAAATATTCCTATGGATAAGATAAAAATAAGTAAAATAAACAAGAGAAGTAAAGTGACCTCAAAGAAAGGGTTCCAAGATTCAGGATTGTGTTACCACAACTATGTTTATGAAATCCAAAGCCTTCTTTGTCATCCCGTTCCAGCCTATGGTATTTTCTCCTTGACCCCAGATGCCTTCCCATGATCCCCACAGAGGAAAGAGAGGTTACACTTTAGCTCTAAAAGATGAAAAATGAATCTTTAGAAGAAAGGCAAGTCCTCATGACCCCTCAAATGCTTACTGAACAAAGATATGCATAGGTTAATCCTAAGTCTCTTAGTTCTTTTCACAGGTTCTAGGAGTTTAGTATTGCTCAAAAGAAGGTCCCTGGAAATAAATTTCTCCCATAAGTTTTCCTGCAGACTAAGATGTTTTGAAGGTCAAAAGGAAACTGATCCAGAGTAATCAAAGTGAGTTGACAGACCTCTGTTGCAAAATTATACACAGATATCACCCCTGGTATACTTTATACTAATTGATTTCCCCCACTTCATGTCAAGGAAAAATATAAGACAGATGGTGAAAGGAAATTCAAAAAATTGATTGCCCCCATCTAGTCCAAAAAGAGATGATGAAAGGAAATTCATAAAATGATTGCCCTCATCTCAACATTTAAATGCAAAGTTACAATTTGAAGTGGTGAAAGGAAATTCAATAAAGGGAATCAGATAACTTCACTGGAGTACTGAATAGGCTCGCTCGCAGTGAAGCAATGTCTAAGATATATGTAAGGTTTTTATACATGAATTATACTGCACTCTGGTAATTATTTTTCTTTGAAACTAGATCTACATCCCAAGTTCACGCAGGACTCCCTGATTAAAAACATTGAAATTACTTAACCTTGATGCAAGAAAAATCAACAGAACCTGTTAAAATTCCTAAGGTTGTTTTGATTATCTTAAGCAGACCTGAAATCAGCATTGGGGAAGAGGAAGTCATCGAATGGACTAAAATTGAGATTAGAAAGAGATTGAGTTTCAAAAGCTTTCAAGGGATAAAGATGAAACCTCCAATTCTCTTTGTACCCTTTTTCTGAGCAAGTTTTGCAGAAGCAAACTAATGACTCCATTTACCCAATAAAAGAACTTGGTCTATTGTTCTTCTCATCCCACAAGGAGATGAGATACCTAGTTGGAGCCTATGTTGGAACACATGTATTTTTTAAAATACTCCAAATATCAAAGCTTTCAAAACTGCCTATTTTCTAAATAACGAAATGCTAACTATAAATCTAAATTATCGGATTTCAGGATTTCGCAGATCTAACGATCCAACATGTCAAAGCTCTCAATGTCCCGACATGCGAAATAGAAAAATTGTGGTTAATTTTAATAATGATCATCGAAACAAAAAGCAATGATTATCACTAATTTAATACATCACGCTTTCGCAATTTGGGAGTCACGCCTCGAAAGACTTACGAATGTCCCGATATGCGAAGTCACGAAAGCGACTTAAGAGAAACCTGTTTAATTATGAGGCTAGTGATAATTGACGATAATTAATTGTTATCGTGACTTCACGATTCAACGTTTTTCCTTGAAAAACATTTTGTAACCCCGATACCCGAGGTCATAAAGTTTCTAGACTAATCACGATTAATTAAAAACTTAAGCCCGATTAAATTTAATTAACCAAATCGCAATTTCGCGAATTTGGGGTTCATAGCTCAAGACTAAGAATAAAATCACCCAAGACCATGAGTTCTAAAAAGAATTAGGAACTAATCATGATTAATTAAAGGATTAAGTTGGATTAATTAATATCTTAAACCACCTTTTATCTTGTAAAAATCACGGGCGAAATTTAAATACTCATTGATTCTCCCAAGTGACGAAATATCAAGCATTTATGGCATTTATAAGAGAATTAGGGAAATGATTGAAAGTAAGATCTTTCTTTATTTCCAAAAATTTCTATTAAAGGAATTAAATGATGTGTCAGCAAGGACCCTCACAGACTCAAGTACTCTAAGCGAAAGAATTTCCATCATTATTTGAATTTTATTTTAGTTTCACAGAGCCAGTTTACCAAGATAACCATTGTTCATATTTTCATCCTCTGTAGTAGGGAGTATAATCTCGATATTTTATATCATGGCTCCACAGAAATTGCCCAAAATAGCTGGTGAAGGTTCAGGTCAAAGTTCGAATATTATTTCTGATACCTCACCTAGAAATATCGATACAGTCAAAACATGGACACAGGTTTTCAACATGTTGCAATATGAGCTGGTAAACTACCTAGACGATTCGAGCGACAATGAGAAAGACGACTTATATACTAAATATAAGGTGGTTGCCCAGTCGGATATGCACAAGGTAGCAACAAGGCCACGAATGTTTCCCTATAATGATATGATCAGATGGGTGTTGGACCACGTAGATATCCTGACTAAAACAATATTCAACTCGCAGAAGGTAGTTGTTGGGACATTTAGGCCGGAGCATCTACAGGCTATGTACAAGCTATCTCCCACACCAAACTTTACTTACAATGCCAAATTCTTAGAGGGTTTCAAAAAGAAAGAATGTGAGAAATTTGGAAAAATCTTATCCTACCTGATCAAGGATTGGTGTTCGTTCCCTGAAAAATTCAGATCTGATTCTAATGGAATTTATACAATCTCATATTTACAACCACAGTTCATGTACATAGCGATGGCGGTATGCAGACTGTATGGAAGAGAGAATACTACACATTTCCTTATCCTCTGGGTTCCACTTATCCACACAGTAGCAGAGGG
Source organism: Picea glauca (assembly GCA_000966675.3). Classification (NCBI taxonomy): domain Eukaryota; kingdom Viridiplantae; phylum Streptophyta; class Pinopsida; order Pinales; family Pinaceae; genus Picea; species Picea glauca. The sequence continues at coordinate 464,858 of JZKD02S2162949.1, forward strand.
ATACTCTTTCGAGAGGGCCAAAATGTTGTCAGACAGTTTGTCCAGTCAAATTACAAAATATCAAACAAAAAAGGTGAGTGGGAAAGTAGCTTCATTTTTCATGTCTTCTTACATTATGGATGCCATTTGCTTCATGACACCTTTTCCATTAATGTGTTGGAGCTCGACTCCAAATAACGTGGAGCCTATTCATGTGTACCACTCAAAACTCTGGGAAGATAAAGCTAAAGAATTCGTCTATGAGATTTTCAATTGGGTAATGGTACCAATGAATGTTTTTATCTTCAGCCATCCACCTCCCAGGATTTCAGATAAAGTCATGGCCAACATAGGCAGGGTGGTAGACTGGTACATAGAAGAAAAGTTCTCGTATATTAGGGTTTTTGGCTGTTCTGTTCCCCCGTATGCCTTGTCGTTGTTCTTACCAGACAAGCTAGTATGTCGCGAGATCGCTACAAAAACTGTGCTCGATGGGGTAAGAAAAGAACTCAAAGGATCTCAGAAAAAGGTATGGCCATCCTTTCCCATACACATTGGTACATATTCTTTATTAGATTTCAGCCATGCCAAAGTGGAGGCCACGACCCTGGAGGAAATGAAACTAGTAGACATTGAATTTAAGAAACATGACCCTAATAAGGTTGTGGGTAACCACATGGAAAGTTGTGGTCTAAAAATATATGAGCACGAAGATTCTCCCCATGACGACGTCTTCCGAGGAGTGAGATCCTACTTAGAAGTCTTAAGTCGGGTTCAAGCTCTGCTACCTAGAGAGATGGTCGATTTCTATAAATTCCACGAGCACCAGAGAAGTGGCCTCCCCAAAGTTTACAAGGAAAAACCTCAAAACCCCCAGGTACAGAACAAACAGAAGCCAAAGGTTCAACGGACGCAAGCCCTAACAAACAAGAGACTCAGGGAAAAACAGAGGAAACCGAGACCTCAAATCAGGAAACCGAGATCCCGAACCAACAAGAAAGAAATCCAATGACAGTTACACCAGGTAAACAAGTCAAAGGTCAAGTAGAGATACCCTCGAAAGGGGTAGGTGACACACCGTCATTTACATCAAATGAGTCAGCCACATACGCTACCATGAAACAATCATTCAAAGAAATCGGTAGTCCCTTTCCATCCATCACACCCTTACAATTCATAAAGGGTAACCTCGATGTAGGGATAATATTCAAAGATGATCTAACACCTATCTCTGTAGAAGAATTGCCTCCTAGTGACTTCTTTTTTATCAAGAAAAGGAAGGTCGTGGTGAAGCGAGAAACATACCAAAGAGCGGGTGCAACAACTAAAAATTACAAAATATTAATGGATGGAGAAGCCTTGGAAGAGGAATAATTCGCCGATGAGATAGCAGGAACATTGGGGGATTATGAAACAACCGACCAATATTCAGTTGGAACCTTGAAGGGACGGTTGAAACAAAAGTACATGTTAAGTAGCAAATTATAGACTCAGATAGCAACTATAGAGACGAATGCCAGGAATGAGGCATACAAAGACTTTGAACAAACCAGAGTTATCGACCAACAAGAAATCGAACAACTCAAATCCAATCTCGAGAAAATGCATCAGTCGACACAAATAAGACAAACACAGGTCAATCAACAAGAGGAGTTAATAAAACAGCTGCAATCTAAATTAAATTATGCTAAAAGCCAGGTCATAGACATAACGGTATTCCAAACTCAAGCCACGAAAATACGAAAGAAGGTAGAAGTAGCTCAACAGGGTCTACTTGCTAAAGTAGAAACCATCCAAAATCATTTTCAGACAATAGAACAAGCGCTAAAGGATATCTTCTTGAGAGAAAGAGAAGTTGGGGCTACTCGGGTTACTTTCCAGGAGGCTATTATAGCAACAACAAAACAAGAAATGGTCATTGGTTCCAGATTGTCTATTCCAGAGAAAACCAAAGGTAACATATTACTGAAGGTGTGGGAGCATAATATATCCAAGAACAGAAAAAGGGCTAAAGAGATGAGAGATGCTTGTGAAGAAACATTTGGCTTGATAAATAAAAATTTGTTAGATCTCAATAAGGAAAGTAGTTCTGGAACATTGGGTAAAATTGACATAGTCAAACATTTGCTAGATATCAAGGAAAATGTGGAAAGAGAACAAGTTGAATTATCCCAGATAAGTCAGGTCGATACTATCCAAGTGGATAAATGGTTAATAAAGCCAAATTTACAATTATTGTCTATCATCACAGAAGACGAACAAGTAGGAAAAAGATTGCCACAGTTGGCAAAGAATTGTTACACTTTCGAGGCGAACAACCAAACGAAACCTCCCAAGTTGATATCCCAATTGATAGAAAGGTGTGTCAATTGTATTGAACAGGGGAAAGGGAAGACTTCTGGAGGTAAATAATAACAGATGCTTATTCCATCCTATTTTTGGAACTAGAGATCAAAGAAAGGAAAACACCCTGCCCTCATGGAGGAAGAAAAGGGACAAGGAAGTGAAACGCTTCATTTTTCCTTTTGTAACCGAAACTTTTAGAATGATTACAATTCGAAGCATTTTAATCTTGTATAAATATACATTTTGAAAATGGAACAAGCAGATTTTTTCCTTGGCCAATTGTAGCAGAAAATTTTTCTTTCGCCAGAATTAATACAAAGGCAAATCGAAGACTCCATATTCCGTCAAGATTGAGTTATGTGTTTCCTCTGTTATTTCACATTTACCATCATTTCTCATATATATCTTTGATGAATACTTAGCTACAATTTAGTACAACCTCTACTCTGGTGATCAATTATTTTAGTCATTTAATCATTTACAGATTTTCCTTTGTATCGGCTATCAGTAGGTACAAGACCTATGAATTACTTAGATTTCTATATCTTATGCTTCATTAAAGTTTTTCGTCTATTTTCTTCTTCTGTTGCAAAGTGATATTCTTCATTGATTGATGCCTCACATTATTTAACAACTTCATGTTTTCTTTCATTTCACGCATGATTTTCAAATTTAACTCAGATACGAGAAACGACTTTTGAATTTGTCATACTATTAATTCGAAATTTGGGAATTTTTCTCAGATAATCTAAAATAGAAACAACAACCTAACAAAGCAACAAATCCCTTAAAAATTTGTTCCTCCATTACTGTACTGTAACGACCTCCTCGTTACAACAACAACTCTTTCACTGGTGCAACAATTTTTTTTTTATTTTTTTTTAAGGTGTGTGCACGCGTGTAAAAGGGAACAAACACACTTGACTCTATGTCGCCACCCGATGACTAACAAGACACAACCATGATGATCACAACAAGAAGACACAAGGTGCACAACAATTAACTGCAAGCATTAAATGACCTTAGATAGAAGGAAGAATCCAAAATGGTAGAATTTACTATTTCCGCATAGGAAAGCAGGGCGTTTAATCTTAGTCCTCTACTCCGGAGAGAGAGAAGGTCAGGTAGGCTCCTGGCCGACTGCTCAGGCAGAAACTAGTAACCCGACGACGAACAAGATGCAAGCAAGACGAACACAACAAGATGACATACGACGTACAACAGGCAACTGCATGCATTAACGAAGATCACTCAGAAAAGTAAGACTAACTACCAATCCATCCTACCCATCAATGGTTAGGACCTCCAAGTCACATAAGCAACGCTCAAGCCCAGGTTCCCATCGATTTTAACCATTTAAGGTCTCAGGGCTGGCAATTGTTCTGATGAACATGGAGGTGTCTACAGCCTGCCCGACACGAGCAGTCCAAGCAATAAAATGATCTCAACCAAGTACAACAACAACTAAAGAACAACCACTGACTCTACAGAAAGCGCACGTACGAAGGACTCCGACAACGACCTTTCATCGTTAAGACAAGGTATTTTCTACGACTCAAGGGCATTTAATACTGACACAAAATTCTATTGGAACTCCATTAATAGACGAGATACCCAATCCAATCTTAGAATAATGTAAACTGAAATAGTTGCAATTCCCCCAATTACCAAATCTTAGTAATTCAAGGTACTTGGCTCAAGGACTGACATCTTATGTGTCATCCATAACAGTAAAATTCCAACAGCATTACAAATGATTAACGATGTCCCTTATCTTTATGCTCCCTTAATTTGTATTTGAATTAATAATTAAATTAATATCAAGTCACCCACACTAACATTATATTTTGATTTTACATTGACATATCATTCTACCTTCACCTATCGCAAGACCATATAACAGTAATATTCCAACAACATTACAAATGATTACCAAAGTCCCTTATCCTTATAATCCCATCACCATGCATTTGAATTAACAATTAAACTAATATCATGTCACCGATACTAACATTATATTCTGTTTTGATATTGCCCACAATATATTATAGTAGCAATGCAGTTACACCTCATTTTAACTTTTATGTGATCATTACACTAAAGTTTCAATAATAGTATAATAAAACAACATTACCTTCACATTATATGGCCATAACTGGGCAAATAAAATAACATTAAATTCATTTCAGGTTATCTAATTTGACATTACATTATACTGTTGAATAAATAAGTTATCTCTTCACACATGAATGGTTCAGAATAAAAAACCATAAATGTTATGAAAACGCAAGGAGATAGTATTCTGGACATATATAAAAGAAAGTTTTCCCATGGAAAGTGTATTTATGGAGTAAATGTACAGCAAGCGCTTGAGTCTCTTGCCAAAACCAGACTTGTAGAGGTTTGATGGGTAATCAACTTTATGTGGTTATAGTCAAGCAAATTTTACATCAATCTTCCACATGATCTACCAATTTATCTGAAAAGGGACTCAACAAATTTCATATCGACTCCAGAGTCTAGACTGTGTAGGGTTTGTAGAATGGAATTAGAGATTGGATACGTTTTGTAACAACATGATTCTATATCTGACACCAGGAATGTCTATATATTGTAAACAAATTTAATTGCCGAAAAACGAATTGCCAAAACAAATGCCTAAAAATGAATTGCCAGCAAGTTAAAAATGAATTGCCAGTAAATTACAAACTGGAATGCCCAAAAACGAATTGCCAGTAAGTTACAAACTGGAATGCCCAAAAACGAATTTCCAGTAAGTTAAAACGAATTGCAAGTAAGTTACAAACTGGAATGCCAAAAAATGAATTTCCAGTAAGTTACAAACGAGATGACCTTAGTTTAAAAAAAATGAATGACAGTAATTTATAAACGAAATGAAAGTAATTTTATAAAACAAAATGCCCACAAAACGAAATGCCCACAGTAATCGAAGACGGAATGCCCAAAAATGAATTGCCAGTAAGTTACAAATGAGATGACAGTAGTTTAAAAATGAATGACAGTAATTTATAAACGAAATGACAGTAATTTTATAAAACAAAATGCCCACAAAACGAAATGCCCACAGTAATCGAAGACGGAATGCCCAAAAACGAATTGCCAGTAAGTTACAAACGAGATGACAATATTTTAAAAATGAATGACAGTAATTTATAAACGAAATGACAGTAATTTTATAAAACAAAATGCCCACAAAACGAAAAAGCCCATAGTAAATAAGAAAACGCCCACAGTCAATGAATTCACCCACAAAGAACGAATCGTGGTAAAAATCGCCAGAACCCAATCGCCCACGAGCGCTACCCTTGTTGGGCAATCGCCAATGATCTTACGGCTGATAACTCTCACGATTTGCTTCATGGGTAAAACCAAGTTCAACTGGATGCAAAAAAAAAAAAACTATTTGCCAGAAACATTACAACAATTTATTGTAAATCCCTCGAGGGTCTAGTTCAAGGGCAGAAGGGATTTCAGCTAGAAGCATTAGCAGTTTACTCAACAATAAAGGAGAAATCACTATGTTACCACAACAACAACTACAAGACCAGAAACGCAGTCCAGGACCAGTCCAAGTATTGGATTCAATAATAAAAATTGCAGAGGCGATATCTAGTAAGTGCCAGGGTTTAGCAATAAATCGTAGAGGTCATACTAAAAAATCACAGGGATAGAGTGTAGAGAAATCATCTAAAAAAGCGGAGTGATACACTATCTTGCTAACCCGACAGCAGCACAAAAATTCGGTCTCCATGTTAAAGCTCAAGCATGAGGTCAATCGCAAACAATTATAAAAATGTAAGGCACGGTAGGAGAATGCATAGATCCAAGGAAGGTCACAGAAATCCATCAACAATCATTCAACCAAGCTATAAAAAAAATTCAGTCATGAACTAAAAATCAGTTTACCCATTTAAATCACATGTAGATCTAACCATATATCCAATTGCTTTCTACTCTACCAGAAATAAAATCATGCCATTGCCTTTCGCCCGCTTCGGATGACGTCCCGTGCTCCGTGCCTCTCCCGCTTGCCGACCGTAGAGACCTCACCAGTACCTCCCAGCCAATCGCTAGGGGTACTCTACTTCCCCCTTAGCCCCCCAAGCTGCAAAGGGGTAACAGAAATCCAGAAGGTAAGTCTAGCTTCCCAGCTCACCTCGCCAGGCCGAGCTACCACTCCTATTTGAGTTGAGAAAATCCCAACTCCTCACAAGCAATCAGTCAAGTCACAATTCTGGCAGCGTAACGTTACGCTAATAGCCAATTCATTTCTTCCTCATCTCCTTTTTCTTTTATAGAGTGTTGAGACCCACCAAATTTCCTAAATCACATTTTAATTAAGTTTTAATAAAAATAATTCTAATTATTCTCCTTCGCACAAGTGTCGTCCATCCCCCTCTTTCCTCAAGTAATTATTTTATTTAATTTATTAAATTCCTCATTTCCCTCACCCACCTAGAATCGCTCCTAAATTTACTCCTAGGTGTTCCTAGATCCCCTTACATGTTTTAAATACTTTCCTAAAAAAAAGATGTTACTAAATTGGCTCCGATTAGCAGGGTCTTAATTTCAGATTCCTTACTATGTTGACCGTGCTTTTTACCATAAGTTCCCATCCTTCCTTTATTAAGTTTCCTCCATTACTTAGTTTCCTAATTCTTATTATTCCCTTCTTTCCCCTTTTTATTAAAGCCCAAAATGGCAGTTGCGTTATTAAATCTTTCCCATTTATTATTTATTTAATATCTTTTGTTCTTTCACAAATTAGGAAATAATTTCTTCTTTGCAAAATTTTAAAACCATTAGTTTTAATTTAATTCTTACTCTCATCATTTACCCCAAGAATTTTATGAAGACC
>JZKD02S2162950.1:17418-36496 GCA_000966675.3 Picea glauca
TATATATATATATATATATATATATATATATATATATTAAGATAGAGAACATTTTTCCACTAGTATAATTTAGACCTAGACTTTAATTTTCGTGTTGGCGATATTTTATTAAGGAATTTGTTTTAAAAATTTCTTATCACGTTATTAATCCTAAGGCCATCTGGGTTCATTCATTTATCATTAACAATGTGATGTGCCCTTCAGAATGCACTAGGTGCTCCAAGGGTGCCACTTGCCTCATTTGTTTCCCTTGCGCGATGTGCCCTTCAGGATGCACCACATGCTCCAAAGGTGCCACTCGCCTCATCTGTTTCCCTTGCGTGACGTGGCCATTAGAACGTGCCACGTTCTCCAAGGGTGCCACTCACCTCTTGACAGACTTGGTAGACATCAAAAACCCCTGGAGTCAATACTCCGCTAGGTGAACTTGTGGGAGAGTAAGGGCCTCTAAGGAATAAGGCCCCCATCTTATTGCACGCCCCTTAGAATAATCTCGAGAGAATGTCTCAATCTTCCCTCATGGCATCATGGATCCTCATGAACTAGGTAAATGATAACCTACAGTTCGAGCAATGGCGAGAGTGCTAGTAGGTTGTGGCAAGGCTGTTGTCCACACCTCGCCCTCAACATATATGGTGGTCGTGTGTGACCCCTCTAATCCACATGTGAGTCTAGTCGGCAAGCTATCGCCAGCCTACATCATCAACAAATCATGTCATCCATATATCCATAATCATATCATCTAGTCAGATGCATTATTATCACCTATAAAACAATCAAACCCCAATGGTACTCTCCCCGACTTGATCCAGAGTCCAAGGTGTTCCATCGATGCCTCTGCATCCTTGAATTCCAATATTCTGCACACTCAGTAAAACCGAGTCAATATCACCTATCTATGTCAATGCAGTAAAACAACATGTCATTCACCCATAATGCCTCATAATCAAAATCAATGTTTTAATAGCATAAAATCCAGATCATTTGCGAGCAAGTGTCCTCAAATAATAAATTCACTCAGTGTGCAAGAGAGGGATGTTACATACACCCCCTCTTGGTCTAAACTTCGTCCCGAAGTTTCACAGTAAAAATGCCGAAATAAAGTGTATCATAGTATCATAAGTCTATCTATCAAACAAAAATGGAAATTGTTGGTGCATATCATATGCGTCCTCCTAGGTCACCAAGTGTGAACTATAGCTATCCCACTGGACCTTGACCTACTCAACCATTCAATGTCGTAGCTGTCGAATGTGATGATCCAAGATGCGGATCGGCTCAGCCGTGAGCACCCCCTTGTCTAATACCTGAAAGCTACTCATGTCAATAACATGTGTAGGATCACTAATGTAATTTCTCATAATAGATACATGAAAAACATCATGCATATGCCTCAAATAATCAGGCAAGGCTAGTCGATAATCCATGCACCCCTTTCTCTCCACAATATTGAAAGGTCCCACGAACCTAGGAGAGAGTTTATCTCCCTTTCCAAACTTGATCTAACTCTTATGCATTTTAACCCGTAAGAAGACTCGATCGCCAACCTTGTAACTACGATCGACACGGTGTGCACCAACAAAACTCTTATAATAATCATGTGCTTCTTTAATACTTTGTGATGTTGTTTTCATTTGCTCTTCTGATGCAGGAGCATCTCCCACATTAAGCGAGTCAGCGTGGAAGCAATTGAACAGCTGGACAAGCCAACACAAATTTTGAAAACACTTTGGAGTTGTTGCGCGAACATTAATGTGGAGATTTAATGAAGCACACTTGTATATTGTAAATGGACCTTGAGCCGATTTGCTCTCGTCCTTAGTAGGTAGACGACATTTAAGATGGTTAATGTAAAGTAGATAGAATTTAATTCTAGATTTGATAGCTTTAGAGCGCAAGAGGGAAACGGGATATAGACACCCTCATTGTGCATTGTAACATTATTCTGGAGAAGAAAGAGCACAGAGCATGCAGAGAGCTGTGTAAGAACAACCCTGTACAAATATTTGAAGTAATAGAAGAAAGCTTTGATTCAAATTCATGGTTTGTGTTGTTCTCTGTGTATTGATGTTGATATGCTCATGAATGTTTGCTTCCTTGTTATACATTTGCTTTTATATTCTATGTATACAATTTCATGTTTGAGTTTGAAGTCTGAGAGGAAGGAGGAATGAGTTTCAATTTCTTCTTTGTCTGAGTAAGTATTCCTGCAAGGAGTGCAGTGGAAGTGTCCGCAAGGAGTGTGTCGATGAGAATTCAGAGTTGCATCTCTAAAGCTCAAATAGTTAGACTTTTGTTCTCATTCACCCAAAGTGCAGTTGGGCACAGGAGCCATGCAAGGAGTGTGTAGGCCAAGCTAAGATTCAGGGTTTCGAACTTGAGAAAAGTGTTGAGAGACTACTGTTGCAGGTGTGCGCAGATTCGAGACTTCAATGCTTAGAAGTTGTTGAATATCTGCAGCAAGGAGTGCGTGCAAGGTGCTCTGAAGGATTCAAAGTTGGTGAAGCTCAGGAGGGATAGGCCCTCATATTCGTTGAAGGACAGTGTAGTAGAGTTGTCACTTGATGTTCGAAGGGAGCATCACAAGTAGTGCACGCAGGTGGACGAGTTCCATGGAGGAACACTTAATCCTTTCGTAGATTTCATCTGGAGAAATGGACGGTCAGAATTCTCCAAGGAGAATTCATGAATCTCCGCGATTCATTAGATATTGGAGAGGTGCAGGGGAGATACGGCGATGTATTCCCAAAAGGTTTGAAGCTCAGGAGGGGTAGAGCCGTTGATTTGGACCACGAGGGTCATTGGATCTACGCGTATATCGTGGATCAGGGTTTTGTGGATTAAAACTCCAAATTCTTGCAACAGAAATCACAATATTGCAATACGCGATATTTCGATGGGTGCGTAAATAGTGTGGGCCACAGCTAAGTTGGAAAGTGGAGGACAGGTGGTGCAAGCTATCGGGGTTTCACAGCGAGAGGTCCTGAACATTGGACATGAGGATTCACGATCCCTCCAAGTCCGAAATCCCAACGAGGTGACGGGACTGTTGAAAAGTCAAAGCCACGAGCTCATCGGAGTTTCGACATATTGGGACTCAGGAGTCGGAGAACTGAGTTGTTCGACACCGCGAGTGTCGAGATCCCGATAGAGAAAGTTTCGACAGGGTAAAAGGAAAGGGTTAGCGTTGACTGAGGTATCGGGCCTCGAGGATTCGAGAGTGCAGCGCTCGACCTTTGGACTCACAAAGTCGTGAGTTCCAATTCCCTGATAAGTAAAGAGAGGAGGATCACGAGAAGAGATCTATGGGTGCAGATTTCTCGATAGGGAAATAGAAGGACCGGTTAGTGTTCTTCGGGCCATGAGAGAGAAGATCTTGTGTGCGCATGAACCTTCTGACCTGCGGGTGGTAAAGGGGCTGCGTTTCCATCAGTTTGGTATCAGAGCACAGAAAGATTTTTTGCTTTCTGTAGCAGAGAAGGGAGAGAATTCACCATGCCGCCGAGAAGAGAAAGATAGTCACCTGATCCAGAAGATAGGGAGATGCCGCAGAGAAGAGGCAGGCAAATGGAAGATCCAGAAATGGAGAGACAAATGTGTGATCTCTGAGCAAGACTCGAAGACATGAAGACAGCGCAAAGACACACAGCCAGTGCAGGGGATCTGAGTGATTCCGAAAGTGAAATAGAGGTTGAACGTGAAGAAGAAGTTGCAGTTGAAGATGCATCAAACAAACGTTTGATCAGAGCTATTGCGAGGATGGGTGCAAGAGTAAAGATGGACATTCCAGTTTACGAGGGAAACTTGGATGCAGAGGAGCTTCTAGACTGGATTAGAGCTCTCGATACCTACTTCGACTATGAAGATGTCGAAGAAGACAAGAAAGTCAAGCATGTTGTTACATGCTTGAAAGGACATGCAGCATTGTGGTGGGATGAACTACAAGCTGACAGACGCTGCAAGGGCATGTAGAAGATCAAAAGCTGGGATAGGATGATCGCAAAGATGAAGGTGAAATTCATCCCGAGGGATTATCAAATTACTCTGTTCAGGAGGATGCAGAACCTGAGACAGAAGCTGATGAGAGTGAAAGAATACACTGAGGAATTCTACAGACTGAACATCAGGGCAGGTCATCGAGAGAGCGATGATGAGAAAGTTTCCAAATATATGAATGGCCTGAGATATGATATCCAGGATGAGATGAGCATGGTAACCATCCAGATAGTGGAAGATGCTTATCAAATGGATCTGAAAGTAGAAGAGAAGCTGAGCCGAAAGCAAGGTCAAAGGGGCCGAGGCAGAAGTTAGCCCAAAGGAAAATCAGTTTCCCAGGAAAAATATCATAAGCCCAAGGAAGAATGGAAGAAACCTCAGGGTAAAGTTGAGAGAGGTGGAACCTCACAGCGAGGGTAGCCATATGTTGAGCAGAGAGGGCAGCATAATGAGCAGAGAGGAGATTATGCTGACAATAACATTTTTCCTCGTACTAGAGGCAGAGGAAGAGGAAGAGGTGGAGTCATTACGTGCTTCACATGTGGAAAGAATGGGCACAAGTATTACGAGTGTCCAGAGAAAAAGAAGGACATTGGAGAAGATCACATCATCGAAGCGTAGAGGCGGGATGTTGAGGTCAAAGATGCAGAAGGCAAAAGATCATTGATGATGCGAAAAGTCCTTTTGACACCTGAGAAGGAGGTGGAAAGTTCAGTCCAAAGGACCAGACTTTTCAGGACTACTTGCAAGACCAAGAACAGGGTATGCAAGTTCATTGTAGACAGTGGTAGCATGGATAATCTCGTTTCTACGAAGATGGTAGAGAAGCTGGAGCTGGAGATGATTGATCATCCAAGCCCATACAAAGTTTCATGGCTACAGAAGGGACACCAGGTAACTGTTACTAAACAATGCTTGGTTGAATTCAAGATAGGTGGATATAATGATAAGATATTGTGTGATGTTATTCCCATGGATGTTTGTCATCTATTGTTGGGTAGACCATGGCAATATGATAGAAATGTGATTCATGATGGGCGAATGAACACATACACCCTGGAGAAGAATGGGAGGACACACATGTTGCTTCCGATAAAGGATAAGGAGTTGAAACCGGAGGTAAGCAACACTGTACTTCTCATGAGTGGGAAGGAACTTCTTACGAAGGTTAAGAAGAAGGAAGATCCACAATTCTTTATGGTCAGGAAACCGAGGATTGTTCTGACTAGAACAAGAGTGGATAATTTTCTAGAGGAGATTCAGGAACTGCTGGAAGAGTTCGCTGACATCATAGTGGACAAATTACCTCGTTCGTTACCACCGATGAGGAGTGTGAGTCATCATATTGATCTTATACCAGGAACCAGTTTACCAAATAAAGCAGCGTACAGATTGACGCCGCAGGAGAATGAGGAAGTTAAAAGGCAAGTCCAGGATTTGTTGGACAAAGGTTTGGTCAGGGAAAGCTTGAGTCCATGTGTTGTTCTGATAGTACTCAGTCCGAAGAAAGACTGAGGCTAGAGGATGTGCACTGATTCAAGGGTGATTAATAAGATAACCATCAGGTATAGATTTCCATTGCCGAGGATGGATGATTTGATGGATTCCTTAAGTGGAGAAAAATACTTTTCAAAGATTGATTTGAAAATTGGATATCACTAGATTCGCATGAGAGAAGGTGATGAGTGGAAGACAGCCTTCAAAACAAATGAAGTATTGTATGAATGGCTTGTTATGTCGTTTGTCTTAACAAATGTGCCGAGTACCTTCATGAGGTTGATGAACAAAGTTCTGAGGGAGTTCATCAGAAAATTTGTCATTGTGTATTTAGATGACATAATGGTTTACAGTAAGACAACAGCGGAGCATCTGAAGAATTTGTCTACAGTGATGCAGAAGTTACAGCAGGAGAAGTTGTTGATAAACATGAAGAAATCTTCATTTATGAAGACAAAGCTCATTTACTTGGGGTTTGTTATTTTAGCGAATGAGTTGAGGATGGATCCAGATAAGGTGGAAGTGATCAAGAATTGGCCATCACCGAGGAATATATTTGAGGTGAGAAGTTTCCATGGATTGGCTAGTTTCTATCGAAAGTTCATTAGGAATTTCAATGGAATTAGTGCAATGATGATGGATACAGTGAAGAAGCGGCATAAGTCTTTTCAATGGATAGCAGAGGCTAAAAAGAGTTTCAATTTATTGAAAAGGAATATTGCGGAACAACCAGTTTTGGTGTTGTCGGATTTCCAGAAAGCATTTCAGGTGAAATGTGATGCAAGTGGATTTGCAATCAGGGCGGTCTTGAGTCAAGAAGACAGGTCGATAGCGTATTTCAGTGAGAAGCTGAATGAAGCGAAATTAAAGTACTCCACGTATGATAAGGAGTTTTATGCTATCATACAGGCATTGAAGAAATGGAGGCATTACTTGATACCCAAAGAGTTTGTCTTGTACAGTGATAATCATGCACTGCAGTTTGCGACTCAACAGGAGAAGTTGAATCAGAAACATGTCAAATGGGTTGAGTATATGCAGAATTTCACTTTTGTGATTAAACATATTTCTAGTACTGCTAACAAAGTGGCTGATGCTTTGAGCAGGAAGTGTTTGCTATTGCAGGAGTTCTGAGTCAAGACATTAGGTTTCGATGATCTCAGGGACATGTACGCAGATGATCAAGATTTTGGAGAAGTGTATGAAGCAGCTGAGAATCCAGTTCTCAGAGACAGAAGCCCTTGGATAGAGTATATGATCCAGGAAGGATTGTTGTTCAGAGGCAATCAACTGTGTATTCCGAAATGATCCATGAGGGAGAACTTATTAAAGGAGAAACACAGTGGAGGATTGGCAGGACATTTCGGTCATGACAAGACGTTCGCGAAACTGAACGAGTCATATTTTTGGCCAGGTATGAGAACAGATGTCAAGAAGTTCGTAGACAAATGTAGAATTTTCCAGCATTCAAAGGGAAGGAAACAGAATGCAGGATTCTATCAACCATTGCCCATACCAGAGAGGCCATGGGATGCGATTAGCATGGATTTTGTATTGGGGTTGCCAAGAACACAAAGAGGTGTTGATTCGATCTTTGTGGTGGTGGATAGATTTTCCAAAATGGCACACTTCATTTTGTGTCAGAAGACCAGCGATGCAACTCACATCGCGAACCTGTTTTTCAAAGAGGTCATTCGACTTCATGGGTTGCCAAAGAGTATAGTTTTGGATAGAGATATGAAATTCATAGGCATTTTTGGAGGACCTTATGGAAGAAGCTGGGAACTAACTTGGAATTTAGTTCAGCGTATCATCCTCAGACAGATGGATAGACAAAAGTGGTCAACAGAAGTCTAGGAGACTTGCTAAGAAGCTTTGTGACAGAGCACCATAGCCAGTGGGATAGCATATTACTACAGGCAGAGTTCGCATACAATGACTCAGTGAATCGGAGCACATGCCAGAGTCCATTTCAGGTTGTCTATGGGATGCAGTCGAGAGGAATTTCTGAACTGATGGATTCAGAACAGACTACTACTAGGAGTGCTAGTGCAGAAGAATTCACAGAAGCGATGAAAGAACTTCACAGCTAAGTGAAGGAGCGACTGCTGAAATCAACCCAGGAGTATAAGCGCAGAGCCGATCAGCATAGGAGACAGCCTCAGTTTGAGGTTGGTGATCTGGTTCTAACACACTTAAGGAAAGAAAGTTTCGCGAGAGGAACGTATAATAAGTTGAAGATGAAGAAAATCGGGCCATGTAGGGTCTTGAGGAAATTTGGGGACAGTGCTTATGAGATTGAATTACCCGATGGGATCAGAATTTCTCTGATATTCAATGTCTCAGATTTGTACCCATATAGAGCTGGAGAAGTAGAGGCTGGAAATGAACAGCTAGTGATCCAGTGGACGAAACAGATGCCAGTTGCAGAGAAGCCACAGATGGAGTGCATACTAGACAAGAGAGTGAGAAAAAGGACTAGGCAAAAGAAATATTTCGAGTATATGGTCAAGTGGAAGAACCATCCAGTTGAAGACTCCAGCTAGGAGATCGAGGCAGAGATCCAGAAGCATGGACAGACTCTGCAGGAGCTCATGGACAGGAGCCCATGAAAGTTTTCAACCGAGGGAGTATGATGCAGGAGCATCTCCCACATCAAGCGAGCTAGCGCGGAAGCAATTGGACAGCTGGACAAGCCAGCACAAATTTTGAAAACACTTTGGAGTTGTTGTGCGAACATTAATGTGGAGATTTAATGAAGCACACTTGTATATTGTAAATGGACCTTTAGTGGATTTTCTCTCGTCCTTAGTAGGTAGACAACATTTAAGATAGTTAATGTAAAGTAGATAGAATTTAATTCTAGATTTGATAGCTTTAGAGCGCAAGAGGGAAACGGGATATAGACACCCTCATTGTAACATTATTCTGGAGAAGAAAGAGCATAGAGCATGCAAAGAGTTGTGTGAGAACACCCATGTACAAATATTTGAATTAATAGAAGAAAGCTTTGATTCAAATTCATGGTTTGTGTTGTTCTCTGTGTATTGATGTTGATATGCTCATGAATGTTTTCTTCCTTGTTATACATTTGATTTTATATGCTGTGTATACAATTTCATGTTTGAGTTTGAAGTCTGAGAGGAAGGAGGAATGAGTTTCAATTTTTTCTCTGTCTGAGTAAGGATTCCTGCAAGGAGTGCAGTGGAAGTGTCTGGAAGGAGTGCTTCGACGAGAATTCAGAGTTGCGTCTCTGAAGCTCAGATAGTTAGACTTTTGTTCTCATTCACCCAAAGTGCAGTTGGGCATAGAAGCCATGCAAGGAGTGTGCAGGCCAAGCTAAGCTTCAGGGTTGCGAACTTGAGCAAAGTGTTGAGAGACTGTTGCTGCAAGTGTGCGCAGAGTCGAGACTTCAACACTTAGAAGTTGTTGAATGTCTGTCGCAAGGAGTGCGTGCAAGGTTCTCTGAAGGATTTAGAGTTGGTGAAGCTCAGGAGGGATAGGCCCTCGTATTCATTGAAGGAAAGTGTAGCAGAGTTCTGACTTGAAGTTTGAAGGGAGCGCTGCAAGTAGTGCGCGCAGGTGGACGAGTTCCACGGAGGAACACTTAATCCTTTCGTACATTTCATCTAGAGAAACGGACAGTAGGAATTCTCCAAGGAAAATTCGTGAATCTCCGCGAGTCATTAGATCTTGGAGAGGTTCAGGGGAGATACGACGACGTATTCCCCAAAGGTTTGAAGCTCGGGAGGGGTAGAGTCGTTGATTTGGACCACGAGGGTCATTGGATCTACGTGTATATCGTGGATCAGGGTTTTGTGGATTGAAACTCCAAATTCTTAAAACGAAAATCGCGATATTGCGATACGCGATATTCCGATGGGTGCGTAAATAGTGTGGGCCATAGCTAAGTTGGCGAGTGGAGGACAGGTGGCACAAGCTATCGGGGTTTTGCAGCGAGAGATCCCAAACATTGGACATGAGGATTTGCGATCCCATGAAGTCCGAAATCCCAGCGAGGTGACAGGACCGTCGAAAAGTCAAAGCCGCGAGCTCATCAGAGTTTCGGCATATCGGGACTCAGGAGTCGAAGAATCGAGTTTCTCAACACCGTGAGTGCCGAGATCCCGATAGAGAAAGTTTCGACAGGGTAAAAGGAAAGGTTCAGCGTTGACTGAGGTATCGGGCCTCGAGGATTCGAGAGTGCAGCGCTCGACCTTTGGACTCGCGAAGTCGCGAGTTTCGATTCCTCGATAAGTAAAGAGAGGGGGATTGTGAGAAGATATCTGTGGGTGCAAATTTCCCGATAGGGAAATAGAAGGACCGGTTAGTGTTCTTTGGGCCGTGAGAGAGAATATCCTGTGTGCGCGTGGACCTTCCGACCTGCGGGTGGTGAAGGGGCTGCGTTGCCATCATCTTCCATTTCTTGGATCACTTCTGGTCTGACCAGGACCATATCCTCAAGCCGATACCAACTCAAAGGAATCTAACACATTCACCCATAAAGAAATTTGAAAGGCGCCATCTTAATGGTGCTTTGGTAACTGTTGTTATAAGTGAATTCCACCAGTGGCAAGAATTCTTCCCAACGCTTTTGTTGGTCCATCACGTACATGTGCAACATGTCCTCCAAGGTCTGGTTCGTTCATTCGGTCTGCCTGTTAGTCTCCAGGTGATATGTCGTACTGAAGTTAAGTTGGTTTCCCAAGGCCTCTTGGAAACTCGTCCAAAATTGTCCAGTAAACATTAATCCACGATCGGATGTAATCCTCTTAGGCACACCATGGAGCCTCACAATCTCACTGATGAAAACTCTAGCTACGTCAAGTGCCTGATACGTTGTACACACAGGAATAAAGTGAGCACTCTTCATCAGAGTGTCTACTACTACGAAAATCAAGTCGTGTCTCCTTGTCGTTAGTGGCTGATCCAAGAGGCTCCCCAGGCTCAGAAAATGCTCAAAAATCAAAGTTATCAGAATTGGATGAAACCAATTCCATTGCGACCGGCTCGTCACTGTGATACAATAAGCTTGATCCAAAAATGAAGGTATTACTGATAAATTTCAAGTTAGTTTAATGTACTTTTTTCATCAGATCATTAAGAATGTGAAATACATAAACTTATCATCTTGTTTGAGGAATATCAAATGTGACTTTTTTTTTATGCAGGGCTTTGAAGGGGCGGTTTGTAAATTTGGCCTCTTCTCATGTTTTGAGGGGCATCTTTGCCATGTTTTTTAGAGGAATTTGATGGAGCATGCTTGAATATGAGCGAGGTCTTGCACAGTAGATCTGAAGCACATTATGTAATAGCAAAGATCCTATGTAAGAGAAATTTGAGCATTTTAAAAAGAAATAAAGAGGTCCTCCACTTGGAAGCGGGTCCAAAGACAGCCAACGATTGGTGAACTCCAATATCCACCTCTTGTCTCTATTTCTCTTTCTGTTTTTTTGTTCTATTCTCTTCATTTGCAGCATGGATATTAATGTCTAATCTCTTTATTCATTAATAAGCATCAAGTAAAATTCACATTTTATATTCCGCAAACAAGATGATAATTTTATGTATTTCGCATTCTTAACGATCCGATACAAAAAGTACATTAAACTAACTTGAAATTTATCAGTAATACCTTCATTTTTGGATCAAGTTTATAGTTTATGGTATGAGAGCATTTGGTTTTGAAGGTTTGACAGGAATTACAAGTAATGGATGTTCACGAGAGAAAAACTCAAGCAAGGAGAAGGCCAACATGAGGCTCTTAATCAAGAGATTCAAAGGAGACCTCATAAGAAAAAGATGTCTTCGCCATAGAAATTGGGTCCCTTCAAATCTGAAGATGATTTCTTCGAGGCCTTTAAATTGATGCAAGCCATGGTAGAGGAAATTTACCATGAAAGAGGTCAACGAAGGAATCCAAAAATTGAATAAGGTGAATCTTTGGTAAGAGCAGAAGGAGGAGTTGGAGGTGGTGGACCTTCAGAACCTTCTTCTCCTTCATCCTCATCATCTAGTAATGGAGCAACTGTACATTCCTCCAAGGATAAGCAAAAAACTCATCATTCTTCTTATATGCCATTATTAAAGTTAGATGTAATGTTTCAATTACCCACTTATGATGGTGAATTAGATGTAGAAAAGCTATGTAATTTGGTGAGGCAATTAGAGGTCTATTGCAGGATACAAAATATTGTTGATGATGAAACTAAGATCCAACTAGAAAGTCTCAAATTGGGAGGTACAACTCTCATATGGTGGGAAAGAAGAACTAGATATGATCTTAAGAAAAGTGGTAAAACAATCTCTTACTGGAATGATTTTGTTATTGCATTAAAACAACAGTTTTACCCTTTAGCCTACATGCAATAAGAAATGATGAATTGGTAATGTTTAAGGCAATCAAAAGGTCAAAGTGTACAAGAACATACTCATATATTTTGTAATAAAGATTTAAATTTGGGTATTCCATTATATACACAAGAGACACTCCTAAAATATATCGGTGGTTTACATTCTTATCTCAAGAACACTATTCTTATGCTAAATCCTTCTAACTTTGATGAAGTATATGTACAAGCTATTCACATTGAATCAAGTAAAGGAAATGTTGGTTATAGTGTTTCTATAGATACTTGGCAAAGAAAGGATGCAGGGAAAAGGAAAGAGAAGAAGATAGCCACAACAAGAAAGGAGAAGCCTACTTGTAAGCATTGCAAGAAAGTAGGCCATGATGAAGATCGTTGTTGGGTCTGACATCCTGACTTGAAGCCAAAGAAGTATGCCAACCCAGGAAGGAAGAATACCACAACTGCAACAATTCAAGTGGATCTTGGATCATATTCCAGTGATGAGACACAGGTTGTAGCTATGGTAATCCAAGGTATAAATTTTGTTGCAAGTTCTATCTCTTCTAGTTTAGTTGATGTAAATGATGAGTGTAAAAGGAATGAACTTTTCCACATAAGGGTTATAACACATCATGATAAAGTTGATACTCTTGTAGATAGTGGATCACAAGCCAATCTAATCAGTGAAGATGTTGTGAATAACTTGGGACTTGAAACTAAGTCACATCCTAAACCATATCCATTGGGATGGATATGTGGTGACAACAATTTACAAGTAACCAAGAAATGTAAAATCAAGTTTGCAATCTCTTCTAATTATGTTGATGAAGTAGAGCTTGATATAGTGCCACTGGACATCTGTGGAATTGTACTGGGAATCCCATACCTTTATGATAGGAAATCTATATTTTACAGGGAGGAGAATACATATTGCTTCAAGAAAGATGGGAAAGAGTACATTGTTCATGCTCATCGCATGAAAACTGACAGGTCTTTTGCAGCTACAGGGAAGTTAAAAAGAATGGTAAATGCAAGAAAAAGTTTAACACTTATGTCTGTAACAAAACATAAAGTTAGTGATTCTAAACATGATATGATTCCATATGTTTCAAACAAACATGAAGTGTCACCGGCGGTACAACATAAGGTTCAACTACATAATTTGATTACTGTT
Organism: Picea glauca; assembly: GCA_000966675.3. NCBI lineage: Eukaryota > Viridiplantae > Streptophyta > Pinopsida > Pinales > Pinaceae > Picea > Picea glauca. The sequence continues at coordinate 30,436 of JZKD02S2162950.1, forward strand.
CCTGTTCAAAAGGGGAAGCATGTTTTGTCATTTTCATTTGCATACTCAGTATTGTTGATTAGTTTGTTGTTGTTCAGTGGTGTATGGCTGCAATGTGAAACAAAGAATGTAGATGATTGTACGATAAATGAAATGATTACTTTGATAAACAATGATATCTCAATTTTCATGTTTGTTTTGATTACTTAGGTGATCATTATCCCAGCAGAGAGGATGGATGATACAGGACAAAGTGGGGAGGCAGTACCCTAACTTATTACCTGATTAAAAGAAGACTTTTGGTGGTCCAAAAGCTTCCAAAGTGGGGAGGAATGATCCAGGAGGCTCCCCAGGCTCAGAAAATGCTCAAAAATCAAAGTTCTCAGAATTGGATGAAACCAATTCCATTGCGACTGGCTCATCACTCTGATACCATAAACTTGATTCAAAAACAAAGGTATTACTGATAAATTGCAAGTTAGTTTAATGTACTTTTTGCATCGGATTGTTAAGAATGTGAAATACATAAACTTATCATCTTGTTTGCGAAATATCAAATGTGACTTTTTTTTGATGTAGGGTTTTGAAGGGGCAGTTTGTAAATTTTGGCTTTTTCTCATGTTTTGAGGGGCATTTTTGCCATGTTTTTTAGAGGAATTTGATGGAGCATGCTTGAATCTGAGAAAGAAGGTCTTGCACAACAAATCTGAAGTACATTATGTAACAACAAAGAGCCTATGTAAGAGAACTTTGAGCATTTTCAAAATAAATAAAGAGGTCCTCCACTTGGAAGTGGGCCCAGAGATATAGCCAACGATTGGTAAACTACGTTATCAACCTCTTGTCTCTATTTCTCTTTCTGTTTTTCTGTTCTATTCTCTTCATTTGCAACATGGATATTAATGGTTGATCTCTTTATTCATTAATAAGCATCAAGTAAAATTCACATTTGATATTCCGCAAACAAGATGATAAGTTTATGTATTTCATATTCTTAACGATCCTATGCAAAAAATGCATTAAACTAACTTGCAATTTATCAATAATACCTTCATTTTTGGATCAGTGGAAATCCAACAATAAAATCCATTGAATTAACCTCCCATTTCAATTTCAGAACAACGTGTGGTTGTAGTAATCATGTTGGGTGTCTATGTTCAACCTTCACCTGCTGACATTCTAGACATCTGGCCACATAGTTGACTATATCTACCTTCATTCCCTTCTAGAAGAATAAGGGTTTAAGGTCTGCCCTCATCTTCATGACTCCTAAGTGAGCCATGTACACTACTCTATGAGCCTCATTTAGGATCAAGCTCCTCAACTCGGCGTTCGGTGATACGTAAATATGGTTTTTAAACCTCAATAAACCATCATCGTCAAACATAAATCCTTCATATCTTGGTACCATCATCATCTTTTGTCTGATAAAACCCTCGACCTCCTTGTACCAGTCATCGTCACGCTATAAATTTAGAATCTTTTCCAATAGATTCGTCTGAAGAGGCAACACCAAAAAGATGTGTGGTCTCTGACTCAATGCATCTGCCACCCGATTCACTATTCCTTTTATGTAAGTAATCTTGAAGTCGTACTAGCTAAGAAATTCCGACCAACGTCTTTGTCGCACATTTAGGTCACTTTGCGTAAAGATGTTTTGTAGTCCATAGTGGTTAGTCTTTAGTTCAAATTTTAGTCCAATGAGGTAGTGTCTCCAAACCTTCAAGGCATATACGATGGCTAACAACTCCAAATCGTGTGTCGCATAGTTCTCCTCATGCCTTCTCAGTTTCCTCGAGATGTAAGCAATAACTCGATTGTCTTACATCAAGACTCCGCCTAAGACTTCATTGGATGCGTCGGTGCATACCAAGAATTCTGTGTCCATGTCAAGGACCTTTAGTATCGGTGTTGTTGTCAACATATCCTTGATCCTCCGAAATGCTTCCACGCATTTCTTGGTCCAAACAAACTTCTTGTTTTTATTTTGCAATTCCGTGATCGGATTTTATATCTTCGAAAATTCCTCGACGAATAGTCAATAGTATCCTACTAAACCCATGAAGCTACGCACTTCTAGGACATTCGTCAGTGCAAGCCATTCCATAATAGCCTTGACCTTTGCTAGATCCACGACGATACCTTCGCCGGAGATGACATGCTCCAAGTAGTGAATCCTTGATTGATAAAATGAGCATTTGGACAACTTCCCATATATTTTGTGCTCTCGCAAACACTATAGTACCAAATGTAAGTGCTTGTCATTTTCTTCTGTCGTCCAAGAGTAAATCAAAATATTGTCAATGAATACTTGGATGAACTTGTCCAAGTACTCGCAGAACACCCCGTTCATCAAACTCATGAATACCCCTGGGGCACTCGTCAGTCCAAATGGTAAAACAATAAACTCGTAATGTCCAAACCTTGTCTTAAAGGTAGTCTTAAGGACATCATCCTCCTTAATCCGTAACTAGTGGTATCATGATCGCAAGTCGATCTTTGAGAATACCATCGCGCCCTTCATTTGATCGAACAGATCATCAATCCTCGACAATGGATACTAATTCTTGATCATTGCCTTGTTCAATTGACGGTAGTTAATGCAGAGCCTCCACGACCCATCATTCTTTTGTATGAAAATAGTAGGCACACTGCACGGTGACACACTCGGACGTATCAGTCCCAGGTCCAGCAACTCCTTCAGTTGCATTCTCAACTCTTGTAACTCCGGGGTCGACATCTGATAAGGCATTCTCACTATCAGTTTAGTCCCCGGTTTTAGGTCTACGGTAAACTCTAATTCCCTCTCTGAAGGCATCTCAAGTAACTCCTCCATAAAAACGTCTAAAAACTCTCTCACCACAAGAAGGTGTTCTAGACCTTCCGCTATTCCCTTCTCATTTAACGCAAGGATCGCATAAATCTTACATCCCTTATGCATGCTCTTCTGAAGCTGCAAGGAAGAGATGAACCTCAGGGAAACTCCCTGGTTCTGGCCTACAATCACATATCTCTGTCCCTCATCTTCGACCAAGATCAATCGTTTCATCTTACAGTTGAGTATCACCTCATGCGATTACAAACAGTCCATACTGATCACAATGTCATAAGATCCTAAGATCATGTCATACATGTTGGCCTTAGTGAAAAACTCTCCCAAGTTAAGAATACATCCCATAACCTTTCCTCCAACCTTTTGTTTGGTTCCCAGAGCCATCTCTACAAAGCTAAACTGATCTTGTTCGACTACCTTTACCTTAATCCTCTTTAGCATTCCACCAGAAATGAAACTCTCAGTAGCACTGGGATCTATCAAAATACTAAGCGTATGGTCAACGATAGTACTTGTCATCTTGAGCACAGTCGATTGATTCTCTGCCTGGCAGTTATTCACCGCTGCATGAATTCGATGGTCCTTGCCCAAATCTCCCACGGTAGTGGGTCCAGCTGATCCATATGCTCTAGTCCTCTCCATAGGGAAGTCGCACTGGTAGTGTGTCTCCCCACATGCCCAACACCCCTTCTTTGGTCCAGTAGTCCTAGTACCCGAAGTAGAAGATGACGGCCCACCGGCCAAGAATCCTGGTTTGTTCTGCTGAATAGGCATAAACTGATGTTGTTGTTGTCGACGTTGTTGTTGATGTTGTGGTCATCGATAAGGTGTCTGTTGCTGAGGCGTCAGTTGTTGAGGTGTAGTGAAGGTGGATCCCCTCTGGAAGCCACGATATCCTGGTGTATGTCTGGTCGGTGTCTGATGTTGTTGCACACCAGAAGACACCTGCCCTACTAGTCTTGCTAGAGTCTTTCTCTGACCCCCGTTGATAATCTCCTCCTCTGCTATAAGGGCCTTCTAGATGGTATCATGCAAGGTTTGAGGCATAAAAATCCTAACATTTGCACGTATGCTACCATTAAGGCCGAACATGAACCTATTGACCTTGAGTTTCTCAGTGTTAAGATGCGGATCATAATGGAGCAACTCCATAAAACAGGCCTCATACTTGAGCACCATATAGTCGCCCTATCATAAGGCGTTGAACTCATTAAGATGACACTCCATGAATTCCTTTGATAGGTACCTCTCTCGGAACCGTTCCTCGAATAGTTCCCATGACGCGTCTTCAACGGCCATGTTCAGTTGTGGTGGGAGCGTCTTCCACCATAGAAGAGTGCTCCCTTTTAGCTGAAAGACCGCCATGTGGACCTTCATGTTGGAGGTATAGTCACGAAGTGAAAAACACGTCGCCATATTCTCCAACCATGCCTCGGCGACTACGTCATCCGGGGCACCAAAGAACTCGAGAAATTTGACCTTCTCGAGTTCATGGTGAATGCTACCAGTACCGATCAAAGCGCACAGTGGACCCTCAAGGGGTGTCGGGGCTCTGGCCTCATCTCTGTCTAAACGGTTGATCAGTGCCTCAGATATGCACTGAAAAGATCTCATCATTCTGACCACATCACCAACTGCTATGTGCTCTTGCCAATAACTTGTTCATCTCCCTGGGGGTTAGACCCCTCAAGCGTGGATGTTGCTGGAAGCGTCACGTCTCCTCCCCTAACACCCCATCGTTTGCGTCTGTGACGTCCTCTAACCATGATTACCTACACGAATACAATTCAACTCAACTAGCAACATTATGATCAAATCATATCAATGAAAGTCGTAGCGATCCCAAGTCGCGGGTTGAACCTGCTTTGATACCATATGTGATGCCCCCTTCATTACAACTACAAGTGAAACACAGCGGGAGTGCTAGTAGGCTGTGGCAAGGCTGTTGTCCACACCTCTCCCTCAACATCTCTGGTGGTCATGCGTGACCCCTCTGCTCCACATGTGAGTTTGGTCGGTAAGATATCGTCAGCCTGCATCATCAACGAATCATGTTAGCAATATATCCATAATCATATCATCTAATCAGATGCACTAATATCACTTATAAAACAATCAAACCCCAATGGTACACTCCCCAACTTGATCCGGAGTCCAAGGGGTTCCATCAATGCCTCTGCATCCTTGAGGTCCAAGATCCTGCACACTCAGTAAAACCGAGTCAATATCACTTGTCTATGTCAATGTAGTAAAACAACATGTCATCAACCCATAATGCCTCATAATCAAAATCAATGTTTTAATAGAAAAAAATCCGGATCACTTGCGAGCAAGTGTCCTCAAAGAATAAGTTTTCTCAATGCACAAGAGCGGGATGTTACAACTTTAACTAAAATGAACTAGGTCACACTAGTATTAAATGAATTTATGTGCTCACCTACAAAATCACCATCACCCATTCTCAAGGAAAACAAAATTTTCCACAAAAAACGTTTATTAACCCAGGATTTAGCCTCATTCAAATCCCTCAAATTCTTCCATACATATAGTGCAATTTTTTCTTCAAAAAATTTCAATAATACCAAACAGGGAAAACAATTTCTAATAAGGCTTCTTGCCTTTCTCTTAAGACCATCAACTCTTAATTTATTATAACAACGGGTTTGGTTCTAGACACTACAACCCATTGATCTTGATCTATGAGAATATCCCCCATCTTGAGATTCTACAACTCAAAGTTGCTGCAATTAAACTTCTCCATTTCTATTCTAGATAAACTTGTCATTTACCTGCAACAAAATTTCCTTATGGGCAAGCTACCAGTCCAACAATGATTAGATCAAGAAACCTTATCCCTAACACCTTGGAATTGAGGTGTTCAAGCTTTTATACCAAATGAAAGGAAGAATAGGTCAGAAATAAAATTTCTAAGCTAATCTAGCAGAGAAAAATGTGCATCAACTAAAAATCTAATAGTTGCACAAATTAAATAAACAACAAACCATAAACAAGAACATTTAAATTTTGGCACCATAACATTAACATAAAACTCACTCTCTATGATTTCCTCCAACCCTATAACTTAATAAAGAGGCATAGCAAAACCATAAACCATTTATGATTTACTATTCATGTATACTACAACATTACAAGTATTCTATGCTCAATTAGAACACTACAAGTTTACATTCTCAAACTTATTTTGTTCATGTTTTCATTCATTCTCAATAAATGTACTACACTTATTCT
>JZKD02S2162983.1:9376-21502 GCA_000966675.3 Picea glauca
ATTCTGAAGACAAAACTCTTCCATTCCTTCACTCCTATTTATACTATTTTCATCTTCTAGAGAACATTCTAGGGGAACATCTTTCTAGAAGTGGAACCTTCTATTAAGTCTTCTTACATTATACATGTTCACATTATTGCATAGGACTTATTTACTAATGTCAACCTTTATTATATAGAAAACATATTGGTCTATCTACTTGAGGGGTTAGGGGGGTTAGGACCCTAACATAGAACCAACAACAATAGGAATAAGAGGCCTAATGTTCAGTTTCACTTGGGTAAGGGGAATAGGATAGAGATACCCCCCCATTAATTAGGGATTTGATTGATTGGGTCAATTGGGGATTTTCTAGAAGCAATCTAAGTATTTAGATAGGAGGGGATCATGGAGATAAGGCCCTTGATTCCATTTCAAAGTTGCATACTATTGTAATGATCATTTTCTAAAGTTTTAGAGAGAAAGAGTTGCAACAGTTGTTGCATGAGGTAATTTTCTAAATACAAGAATATGAAATATTGTAGTTTAGTTGTAACAACATTTTCTCCAAAGTTATGAACTCCCTTAGATAGGGCTAGTTGAAGGAGAGAGCCCAGAACCTCCCTTTGTTATTTTTCTTATGTTTTCATGGTTTATTTGCAAATTGTTCATTGTTTCATTTTAGTAAATTGCTTTATCAACGATCTTGTTTAGTTTAAACATTTCTAGTCGACATATTTTATGATGTTTTCATTTCCTTAATTTACATTAACCAACACTTTGAGTTGTGAGCTTTATACTCTTCATGGGTATCGTGTTTATTGTCGTTGTTATCTCTATATTGTGTTATGCATCTAATAGCCATTGGTTTCCCCTTTTTATATCATCCCCCTTAGTTTTACACTTTGCTAGGATTTGGCATTATTCTACCTAACTTCTAGAAAACAATAAAAGAGGTGTGTGCCAAAACCACCATCCTAAAGTGAGTAGAATGAAGACCAAATGATCTATTCATTGTTGGTTTTTTGTTTTAGTTGCAAGTTCATCAATAGATTAAACTCGTGTAGTTTATATACATATTGCACACCACCTCTAAAGCATTATGCACCCAGATAGATAATTTAAGTGTGTTCTCAAGGTTATGTGACCTTGGATTGTTGTTGGGATATATGTCTACCCACCAATCTATGGTGTGATATTTAAGGAGTCCTTGGGCTTCCATGACATTGAACTAAATGTCACTATGATACCATGGACCATTAGTAAGCTTCTACTACACCATCCATCATTAAGTGAAATATAATCACAGTTATCTTCAAGTGGTTCAAATGACTTGCAAAAAATTGTTGCATTGGAGTCACAAAGGGAAGATTCTATATTATATCCAAATCAAATGTGCTTCCTTTATTGGGAGATGGTTGTTTCGTCAAGATTGATGGAAAGAAATCGATTATTTGGGATGGGCTTGCGATACAATGCACAGACCCATTAGATTTAATCATCTACTCACACATGTTTGTCTATACTTATTATGAGAACTTGTTTGCCATGTCTAAATATGAGTCATTGAAAGTTCCATATCACATGGAAGTGTTGGATTGCTTATATGTTTGAAATGGTTCAACCTTATGTTGGGTGAATTAAAAGTTGTTAAGACGTTATTGGTAGAGATCACAACATTCCTATAAGTCTGAACTTTCATCAATGTGAGGTTTTTTCCAATACACAAGAAGCTATATTGATATCAACAGACATAATGTGTAATAGTTTGTGTTTTATTTTAAATTTATCAATCTCGATTAATAAAAAATAATTATTGGTATTGTCTAATGTTATTTAGACTATTATTTGTCGTGAGGGGTATTGATGTTTTCTTACTAAAAGCTTAATACAAAGGTAAAGTCGTAACACTTGAGATAATGAATCATTTTTGTATTGTTTTATGACTAGAAATCATGAAAATCGTAATATTTTCCATCTTATAATAAATTGTGATGGTGAAGCTATCACCACTAGATTACTAACCTCTACAAAATATGGAACACATAGCACATTACCTTGTATCTTTGATTATCACAACCACATCGAGCGCTCTGTCACGATATCGAACTTATTTCATATGAATTTTACAATCAATATCACCTAAAGTGACAGAACATGATATGTGAAGAATGTTATGTGGAAATTGTATGTTCATATGAAAGTTTCATGGTTATTTTTTAGTTTATTCTTATGCATTGTGCACCTCCTATTTTTATGCATTGTGCACCTCCTAGGATTGTAAAATGGTATAATTCACTTGAGTTCATCATGGATGGTTACGAAAATCTTGAGGTTGTTTTCTATATGTGAAGAACTTGCTCTAGTCAATTTCAACAAGCTTTTACTTCAAGTCATTAAACAACCTACTAGTAATGGTAAGTGGCACCAAGATTTAGATTTCATTGTTTGTATAATAACTTACAATCTTCTGTACATTTCATGGGATGTGCTCAAGTGGGATCACATACATGAATGTTTATAGATTACGCATGCAAACAAGTGCACCCCATTTGCATTGTAATTAATTTTCCTTTCGATAATTGGAGAAAATGTGTTTACTCCAAATCTACATGCTTGTGTGTTACATACTTGTGTTGTGTGCTTGTGTGTTACATACTTGTGTTGTGTGTTAGTTGTTTTGAATAAATATTTATTATTTTGTTTTCATTAATTTTTTTTATTATAATATGGTTTAGTAATGAAAAAGATCTAAAAAAAATTATGATTTTTAAAAAAAAAAAATCGAATTTCATGTTATTTTTAAAAACGTGTAATTATAAATAATGTTTAAAATTAGTTTTCTCATTAAATAAAATATCAAAATATGTAAAAATGGAGTTTGGGCTTATTTTGATGGAGCATGTTAAGGAGATCCACTTTTTTGTGAGGTAAGAGAGGTATTTCAAATTAATGACTCTCGTTATTCAAGTTTAAGGCAAGACTAACTAAAGGTACAAATAATTATGTTATAATACTTGCTTTTAAATTATTGGTACTTCTTTATGTTGAAAAAGATGTCTCAAAACGTCGAATTTGCACAGATTCTATAGAAGTATTCAACTAGATGAGAAAGGTTAGTAACATGAAAAATCATGTGTTGCAACCCATTTACAAGGAAATCCTAAATTTTAAATCTATATTTGTCTTAATTATTATACAAAGAATACAATAGAAAATTAAATGTTCTTTATGTGTTGCAACCCATTTAGAAGGAAATCCTAAATTTTAAATCTATATTTGTCTTAATTATTATACAAAGAATACAATAGAAAATTAAATGTTCTTTATAAGGAAGGTCTTCAATTAGAAAAGATCTCTTCCCAAGTTCTAGAATCAAAAGATGGGCAATCTCCTCTACAGTCACTTTCATCTCTAATCTAATCAAATTTGGATGACTCCTTTACTAGATTTTAGATATGTTAAACTCTTTTAGATATGTTAAACTCTAGCTTTATTTTTTTCTAAAAGAATGTAAAGAGGAAAAATAATGTAAAGAGATATTGAGACTTTGTCGAGGGATTGTTTTATTGANTGTGTGTTACATACTTGTGTTGTGTGTTAGTTGTTTTGAATAAATATTTATTATTTTGTTTTCATTAATTTTTTTTATTATAATATGGTTTAGTAATGAAAAAGATCTAAAAAAATTTATGATTTTTAAAAAAAAAAATTCAAATTTCATGTTATTTTTAAAAAACGTGTAATTATAAATAATATTTAAAATTAGTTTTCTCCTTAAATAAAATATCAAAATATGTAAAAATGGAGTTTGGGCTTATTTTGATGGAGCATGTTAAGGAGATCCACTTTTTTGTGAGGTAAAAGAGGTATTTCAAATTAATGACTCTCATTATTCAAGTTTAAGGCAAGACTAACTAGAGGTACAAATAATTATGTTCTAATACTTGCTTTTAAATTATTGGTACTTCTTTATCTTGAAAAAGATGTCTCAAAACGTCGAATTTACACAGATTCTATAGAAGTATTCAACTAGATGAGAAAGGTTAGTAACATGGAAAATCATGTGTTGCAACCCATTTACAAGGAAATCCTAAATTTTAAATCTATATTTGTCTTAATTATTATACAAAGAATACAATAGAAAATTAAATGTTCTTTATAAGGAAGGTCTTCAATTAGAAAAGATCTTTTCCCAAGTTCTAGAAACAAAAGATGGGCAATCTCCTTTACAGTCACTTTCATCTCTAATCTAATCAAATTTGGATGACTCCTTTACTAGATTTTAGATATGTTAAACTCTAGCTTTATTTTTTTCTAAAAGAATGTAAAGAGGAAAAATAATGTAAAGAGATATTGAGACTTTGTCGAGGGATTGTTTTATTGAATTTGATCTACCTCTATGATATATATATTTTTATATGTATAAAGGTAATATATTATATTTTTTTATATGTATAAAGGTAATAACAAACGATGACTTTTATTTATGTGGTGATGCTTTTGAGGGATTGTTTTATGGAATTTGATCTATCTATATGATATATTTTTTAATATGTATAAAGGTAATAACAAACAAAGGCTTTTATTTATGTGGTGATGTTTTTGAAGATTTTGTAAGAGCATATTATCAAGCTTGTTAATATTTTTGATGTAAGATCATTTTAGGGAGGATACATATGTAATATGTATTTTTCTTTTTATGAATGAACGTTACTATTTTTTGGGGTATATTTGGGGTATATATATATATATAATTGTGGTAGGAAAGCCACATAGAGATCCTTATGCTAAATGGATAGTCATTAATAACTAAGTGGGAGGTATCCAAAAATCTCTTCAAGTCTCAATTTTACATTATTGAGTATAAAGAGGAAAAAATGACTTGATGGCATTACTACTCAAAGGAAAAAAGCAAAGGGTACAATAGTACACTATACAGTTCCAAAAACAAGCAATTCAATTGGAGATATTTTCCAAGGACCTAAATGTGGTCACAACATACCTTTTTTTAACCAAAACAAAAAATATTTTATTATATCATAATAAAGAGTTGTAGCCAAGCTAATAATAGATACATGAGAGTTTCTAGTGTTTCACAAGACAAAGTAAGAAGTTCTTTACTTTTACAAGAAGAAGTTCATAATAGATTATATGATATACATTCCAGGTTTTTCGGCAAGTAACCTATTTGACAAAAACACTTAGAATTCTAATGACATTGAAAAACATAGAAATTAATGGCAACAATGGTTACTATTTGCTTCCTCCTAGTCAATGTCTAAGGCGGGGGGGGAGTTCTATTGTTCAATATCCATCGATTCCTTTAGTTGGTGAACCATTTCATCTTCTTTGAGATCGATCTGAGAAGAATTATTTGATACCATGTTGTTTGAGACAGTGGATAAAGACTTAGCCCTTGCGAAGATTTAGAGCCAAATTCCGCAACATATTACTATCTACTTCTAAAATATCAATCCTTTTCTTTTGATGGACTAATAAACTCATGATGTTGGCATATTGAGAGACAGAATGGTGCTCATTTTCATGCACTTTTGTTGTCACTGAGAACAATGATCTCCTATTGGATTGACTGCTTTCTTCATGCCTTCTTAAAATTCTCCTAAATTGCAAAATGTATTTGTTCTCCATCAAGGATATCTCTACTATCCAAGCTAGAAAAAATAAGGCAAGGCCAAAGGAAAGGTCTTTTCCCAACAAAACAGAGAAGGTGCCACCAAAAACCTTACACTTGTTATAAAGCTTGAAGGAAAAATAAATACTTAAGCCCAATGTTTTCCCCACAATGTGCCCAAGAGAAGGAAATCTCAAGAATATAGAGACAAAGGAAGAAAACCAAAAAAAAGAGGAGACACGACCTATAGTTCAGAGAAAACTTCAGACGAAAAGAGAAATAGACGTCTTCAACATAAACCAACCCTGCTAACTTTGCCACCTTCCTATGGAAAATTCTCCAATTCGAAAATTTATAACCAAAATCAGCAAACAAACCAAGTGTAGAGTTAACACTTACCAGGGGGTCGACCACTTCCAATTCCAAACCACATTTGCGCCCAATTACAATGCCTAAATTATCCATTATCCCACAAAGATAATGTTGTTTCAAGCCAAGTCATTCAATAACTGGAGAAATGTTAATTGTTTGCATGTTATGTAGACTTTGGATTGTCCTCGATACTCTCATCCCAATGTGAATGAGTTGATGTGCTATTTGTTGGTTCATGCACGAAATTGATGTTGATTGATGCACCACACCATTTCAAACCTTAGGGCACTTATGTCTTGTTAGCACTGAGAGTCACCCTCTGACTACAAGAGGATAAGCCCAGTACCCATCAAAACAAAGGGTAAAATGGATTTAAATGGTTTGAGTAGGTGGATCAGTAAGACTGTAGAAATAGGAAAAGATAACAGAAGTAATTGTAGATCAGTCCTCGACCATTGGGCTATGGAGTCATAAGTATCATGAATAATGAAGGCATTTAAACTTCCTATCAAACAAAAGGCTTTATGTGGTGATTAGGAGAAAGAAAATAGAAAATGTCTGAGTCCAGAACCATGAAAGATGGGAAAGATGACAGTAGATCCTCTATCACCTCAGGAATCCATAGATCAGAGAGATGCTACACCCAGACAAGAAGAAATACATAAAGGTCTCATGAACCATGAAAGATGGGCATGATGGAAACAGATCCTCCATCACCTTAGAAATCCATAAATCAGAGAGATTACATCCAGACAAGAAGAAAAACATAAATTATCTGATGAACCATCAAATATGGACATGATGGCAACAGATCCTCCATTTCCTTAGGAATCCATAAATCAAAGAGATTACATCTAGACAGGAAGAAAAACATAAATTATCTGATGAACCATGAAAGATGGGCATGCTGACAATAGATCCTCCATCGTCTGAGGAATCCATAAATCAGAGAGATTGCATTCAGATAGGAAGGAAAACATGAAGGGTCTGAGTGATAAATGATGAACATGGGAAATATAACAACAGATCCTCCACCGCCTCAGGAATCCGTGAATCAAAGATATTACAACCAGACAAGAAGAAACATAACAGCATGTAAACTATGAAGATGGTATGATAAAAAACAATTCAAAGGTATATTCAATAACATGATATTTACAATCCAATCCCTCAGGATTACAAACTAAAATACAAATCCCTGCTCCTAAAAACTCTTTCGGCTCTCTAGCCTCTGAAAAAACACCCCAACTTTTACAAAATCTAAATTGATCTATTTATATCAGATCAATACACCCCTGCCAGAAGTGTAATATGGCCATCTAATTTAAATCTTTCATTTATGCATCTTTCTACCAAACTATGTGTGTTTTCGCCTGTCAGACGCAAGCTCAGATCAATATGGGCCTGCAAGAAAAAATCGTCCCTCGGGCTGACAGTTTTGTCTCCTTGGCCAGAGCTTTCATGCCTTCTACTTATGGATTGAGCCGAGGCTTCAACTACCAGTCCTTTTTCATTATCTAAATCCTCCTCGAGATTGGAGCACGACTTAACGCCTAGGGGACGACCACGTGCTTCTCTATAATTTATCGTTATATAAGCATGTGATTGCGGGGCCATCATACGCATTTTGAATGCACACTGCTTTTGAGCCTGCAATTTACCACCTTCCGCCACGTAGCTCTTTCATTATACCATGATTTCAATTGCGGGATTGCTCAAGAATTTTAACATTCGAGTATGTTTTGTCCCTGCAATGAAACGTGGTCATTGATCTAGTCACGATCTACGATCTGGGCCCACCTGCTAAATTTAGTGCCAACACTAAAGTTTATCCCTCTGTCAATTATAGGATCCATTAAAACTGCGCATGGAGATGGTGTAATCTTCACACTTGAACAAGAACACATTGTAGAGGATGATCTCACGCAGCTGACCTGGTGGCCTAACATCTCTATGCCGACATGTCGTGGACGAAGGGGTGACATGTGTCACTCGAAAATAGGCTGAAGACATGTCCCAAAATGATGGATATGAGTGCCATGTTTCTTCAGCGCTTCAGAGCTCGGGGGAATGTATGTAGATATTGTATAATTCCAGGAGTAATACAGGCCCAAAGTGATGTGGCGACCCAGCGCTAATATGCAATCACAACTTTTTATAGATGAGAGCCATGTGTCCTTGGCCTCTCTCTCCAAAGTGACCTCAGCTTGTGACCCATCACCTATTCAAAAGGCACTTTGGAACTCCGTGCTCCGGCTGCTTCCAAAATTCCACAAACAAAAACCTCTAGAATGAAGTTCTTCCGGAGTGTCGGATCTCCTAACACATGTCCTCCTCGATCCAACGGTCCAAACAAACTTCAGTGCTCTGGTCTTCGGGAGTTCAGGCCCCATTACTTCAACATTCTTCTGGAGTAACTTTCCCCCAGGCTAGTAGATCTTCTACCATGCGTCCTCTTCCACGGATGGTTGAGGTCTACTCCAGCTCCCATCTCTTAAGGAGTTTTATGTATCCACTCTGTTTCTTTCTTCCCTAGTACTATTGCTTCGTACTTCTCAATATGTTGACACGCATCCTCTGGCAATCGACGACCCAGATTTACTCCGTTGCTTCGAGCCTCGGGAGTTTTGAATATATGGATCTTTCGATCTTGCGGAGCGTCACACTTCCATAGTGAGGGATCTGGTGCCACGTGTCTTCTTGTTTTGGACGACCGAAATGAACTATGGGCTTTGGAGCTACAGGAGTTTCGCACACTCCTCAACTAGAAAATGTTGGAGTGGATTTTCTCTGGAGTTTCATATCCTTCTCCATAAGGCCTCTGCGATGTCTTCCCACCATCGATCTCTGTCCAGTGAGATCCAACGACCGAGAATGAATCTTTAGTTAGATCCGACGGCTAAAAATTGAACCCGTACTACTTGCATTTCCCGCTCGAAATGGGTGGATTTTGAATGTTGTGCTTGACGCTTCCTATGCAGATCGATAACTTGGATGACTTGCTGCCCTTGACAACTATATGTGATAATATTATCTCCACAGGAGATTGTTATTGGATAAATCGGTGAATGCAGACATAAACTAATCTCCCTAGATCCACCTAGATCTAGAAAAAAACAAGACAGGACATGACGCTTTCCCTAAGTTACAATCATTGAATTTACTACCAAAGAAGGAATGGATGAAATACCTTTAGATATTGCTTCCTTATATATTTGTTGTCCCTGCTTTTCTCCGGTGCTCTTATGAGATCAAATCTGCAATGACACAAACCAACCAAAGTGAAAGCAATAATAATGGATTCAACGAAAACCTAAACATGTGATCAAGGAGTCATGTAATAAAATGCTAATGATTTTATGGGAAAGAAACATATCACCATATCATATTAAGTAAAAGTGGAAAATACAACCAAATTGCCTTAATGCCGCAAGCTCCCTTTTGGTGGTCCTTTGTTCCAACACACACATACACTTGCTCTGAATTTTTATGAAGATGGTCCACAAAATCTTGATGGACAAATGGAGGCCCCAAGCATCACTTGTAGCAGGATCCTTCACATAGTCTTCAACATATTCTTTCAACAATTCTTTGCTCAATCTTGCTTCCCACAGACTTCTTGCTCCAAGGATTCTGAGACCATGGATCTGATAGCTACTCACAATCTATATTGACAAAGCAAAGCTCAAAGCCAACATACAATCTCCAAAAACTCCAAGCTAGAAAACTCAATAACAAGCCAATATAACTTTCTCCATGAGAGCTCCTCTCCTTTTATAAGATGAAGAGGATACGGTGAGGAGGTTAGGATGATCCCACTAAATCATTAAAGTGAGTAAGATCCAAACCGTTCGGAGTCCACCTCACCATAGAATCTTCTCCTTCTAGAAGCATCGAGAAGGCGCTCATTTTCCCCACGTATAGAAATTTCCACACCCTAGCTATAGTGCAACCTGCAGAAAAATCGCAGTCTAACTTTAGAGCAAGGTGTGGAAATCAGGAATCGCCACACCCTACGTATAGTACAGCCTGTGGAAATCCTCCTTAATAGGGTTTTACAAAGGAAAAATACAATTTCTTCTCTCAGGCAAAGTTATTTTCTCTTCTTTCTTCAAGAATTCACGCCATTGACCCCTCTGAAGGCAACATATAGTTTTACATCATTAACAGTCATATGGATGAAGAAAATAATGTGTAACAGAGATCCCCCCAAAGTATGAAGTTAGAACAGAGTGATAGCTCGAATACTTTGTCGAGTGTGTTTAGGGAACAAGGAATAGTCGGATGGAAACCTGCCAACAAACAAGGAAATACAGTACAATAATATATCATCACTGAGGTAGGCATTTCCATACTCATAATACAAATGAATCAAAGCAAAAATGTCGACATGAAAATATCCAAGTCAGGTAAGACAGGTCATGGCCACCAAACATACATTGTGGATCCATACCATTATGACTCAAATCTGATCATAGCCACCAAAAATACATTGTGTATCTATGTGTTAAAGACTCAAATTTGAACATAGCCACCAAACATACACTATTGATCTATGCAACAGTACAATATGAATATACTCCAACACAACCTGAATCTGTTAGAAAAGATTCAGGGTCTTTATCTCCACCACTCTATAGTACGAATCTAGCCCTGTGATTACAGGTGTTGAAGTCGAACATGGTAGAAGCCACTTGATTACTGGTCATTAATGAATATCATTAACAAGTGTGAGGGAGATCACCATTAATGTCAATGACTCCCAAGGTACACTAGTACAATCCAACGAATGTGAATTAATGAGATGAAGTCAAACACTCAGTGGAATCTCTCGATTAGGGGTCGATAATGAAAACCCACTATCGAAAGTGAGGAAACCTGCCATTGAGGCATGCAAGTTCCAAGCTAAGAATTAGTTTCTAAGTCTAATTCCTGGATAATGAGTTGAAGTCGACAGGAAAAGACTCGTCACAGGAGGGCCTTAATGTATCCCCCATAAATGACATGAAACATGTAGCAATATTTGAAGTAGATCATAGTAACAAGTGATTTAGGACTGACTCGGGGATGGTCGATGCAATAGAAGGCTTAAGGACTGTAGAAATGGCCAACGCAATAGAAGGCTTTATGGGTTTAACTTCTCTTTGAACATATTGATGACATGACAATTGTCTTGGAAACATTCACTCAACAACATGGATCACAGACCAATTTGTAATCTTATAAAGGAGTATGATCAAGAGACAAGTGGATTTTCCAACCTAGACACAAAGCGAGTGAAAGGGTGTCATGTTCAAAAGCGACTCTTCCATAAAATACAGGTTTAGATACATTTCTTTCCCAAATTTTTCCCCGACCATTTCTGGCGAGTACTTCTTTATTTTTCCGCAAGCTTGAGGAGGATAACATATGCATGAAATGTAATCTCATCCTTTGGATGAGTCCCTCGGAGTATGTTTAACGAACCTTAGGAAGGAATGGTTCGATCCCATACGGGCCTTTCAATGCTTGTTTAATGAGTCCAATGAGAGAAAACTCGGGGGTTTTCATGTTTAGAGAGTCTGAAAAACACTTAAAGATAACTCTCTCAGTTCCTTTTTCATAAATTAATTTGATGAGACCGAAAAAGTGATAATCTATCGCCCATCAAATGTTTTCTTCAAATACTTTTACGAGCGTGAAAAGAACAAGGTCGATCGACAATCTTTTCATGTTTAGAGAGCTTAAAGGGAACTCCATGGGGTTTCCTTTTTCATATAACCTTTACGAGTCCAAAAAAGTGATAAAAGTATACTCGGTTACATTCTCATTGATTTAGGAGCACGAGAAAGAACAAAAACTAATCTTGGGATTATTTTCATTTTTACGCAAGATTAAAACAAAACAAAACTATGCTTGGGATAGGTTTTATTTTTACACAAGCTCAAAAACTAAACAAAACTATGCTTGGACCTGGTTTCATTTTTACACAAGCTCGAACCAAAGGAAACTATGCTTAAGGTAAGTGGTTTCATTTTTACACAAGCTTGAAACATAGAAAACTATGCTTGAACTTCCCAACACATTATTCAGGGATGGTTGGTACTTAGCCCTCAGCTTAAGAAGTTAGCAGCTTAACTTCAACATGAATTCCAGAGGCT
>JZKD02S2162994.1:0-21454 GCA_000966675.3 Picea glauca
GTACTGGGGAATGATCTTCTTTCTTAGGGTTTGAAGTACTTTTCTCCTTAGATTGCTCTCGTTTCTATTGTGGTTCTTGTCATGTCATTGCTTGACAGCTCCTGTTCACTTTGGGTCTGAGTTTTCAGCCTTTTTCCCTTTCTTGGCCTTATTTCAAAGAATATACGTGACTTTTTTCTTGACAATTGCATACACATGCAGGTTGTCTCACTGCAAGCTGCGTATATACACTCTGTTTACCCAAAAATTCACATACACCCTTTTTACTTGCCTATTTTCTTGGTCTGGTGTTTGCTGGGTGGGATTTGATGCTTGCTGAGCCTTCTTAGGTCTCTATAGTGCCTGTTGAGTGCATGTGGGATGACAGGAAACCCTCTTTTGGTTGAATTTTTGGGCAAAGTTTTTCTCTTCATATTTTCATTTTTATTGTCCTTGTATATTGGGATGGGTGCTTTGTTGCTTGATATCCTGCTTGAATTATCTTTATTTTATACACAGTAGGTCTATATATCAAGTTACTTTTCAGTCCATGCATTTTCAGTTTTGATATATTGAAAATACAAAAAAAAATAGGCATTTTGCAATGCTTGGCATTTTTTGTCTTTTGAGTTTTATCATTAGCTTAGTGCACATAGTGAAAGATTACATTTTTACTTCTGAATCACAAAGTTGAATTTGAAAATTGCATCATTTTTAGGTGCATATAATTCATCAAAAGTTAAAGTTAGACCTTGCATTAATTTCATATTTAATTTTCTTACAAAATCAACATATGTGTCTAAGTCAGGGAGTGGATAAATCGATTGTATAATTGGTACGATCAGGAGGCTCCGCTCACACTGGAGTTAATCATGAGGTCATGCGAAGTTGGTTGAAGGGATATCCCCCAGATATTCACCTAGCGTCAGAGATATATCTGTGTATTTATTCGTATTTGGGGATCTTGCTAGTGCCCATACCTCTGTGAGAGGCAATACTTTCAAGGTTTTGGGCTTTGCTACCCTGCCCATATAGTGATCCAGACTTATGAATGCTCGCCTGTGCATCGGTTATACAGTGTTTTATTAGTTTCTTGACTTGGGTATCTCATAGGTTACTTGCAAGGGTTATTCTGCATGTACCCTAGGTCAGATAGGGGTCGGAAAACAAACAACCTTTATGGAGGATTACCTCTCTGGGGGGGTCTAACTGACTGGTTGTTAAGCCCACGAGGGCCCCTATAACTGATTATGTTACCTCCAATATTTATTAGGGAGTCTCATGTCCCTCTTGGAAAAGACATACCTTCTTTAGGGAGGGAGGCCACTTAGCCACTTTAGCCCGTTTGCATGCATATTGGTCGTTTGACTTTTGGTTTGATCTTTTCTTACTAGTTGGACTTAGGATATATATTTTTTATCTTTAGAGTCTTAAGTCAATGTGGAGTCGGACCAGCCCCCCCACTGGTCCCGTCACTTGTTACAGTTACCACCGGATTTCGTGTCCTTGCCTTCTAAAAGGTGTAGAGTCATTACACATGGTACACACACATCCATCGCTCAGACTTGTGATTCTACAAGGATGAGTACTGAACCTAGTATTCATAATTCTGGGAGTCCTTTGACTCCCATACCCACTATAGTTAATGGCACCCCTTCGACTCCTGCAACCTCCATGGTTGTAGTACCAGAGGCACCTATCATTACTATGGCCCAGACTATAGTTAATGCTCATGCTACTGCCTCAAACCCCTTTGGGTATCTTGGCCACTCATCGGGCTACAATGTTCAGTCCATCCCTATGGCTTCTAGTCCATTTTTTTATGGTATGCCTAACTTCACCTCATAGTTTTCGAACTCCATCCCAACTGCTGGCCCTAATGCTAGTGTTGGGCTTGGGGGAAATACACCTTCGTACACTCCTTTTTCATTTGGTGGATCTCAAATCCCTCAAATGACTCATAATATGGGAGGTATCCCTAATTTTAACCCTGGGTATAATCCTTCTACTTCTGGGTGGAATAGTCAACCTGGCGGACAAGCTTCATCTCAAGTTTCGTCTTGCAATACTACCTCCTTGACACAGATTCCGACCAATACATTTGGCATGATGAATCCACCTCTATCCTCCGGTTTCCAACCTGAGGGAGGCTAGTCTCACACTTTGGGCAACCCACAACCTAGATCTAATTTGGTTGGGGGCAATTTCTATAACTTTCAACAAAACATTCCAACTGGAATGATGCCCAACCAACCTTATATGAATCAGCCCAGAGGAGGGCCTTATAATGTCAGACAGGGCCATGGTGTTTACCAGAACCCTGGATGGCCCTCGAATCCACAAGAAAAATATTTCCCAGAAGGATGGGGCCAAATGTCACAACCCTGTCTCCCTTTTCTGGCCACGCTTAATCTTCCATATTTGTCTAAGTTAATGAATGACCCTATGAATCACAATCCTACATGGACCCCTATCCCCAAACTTCCTTCAGACATCCCAAAGTTTGAGGGTAAGAATGGAGAGGATCCTAGGGATCACGTCACTACTTTTCACCTTTGGTGATCCAAGTGTAAATCTTTGGGTCAAAGTGATCAACGATGGACATCATAAAATGTTTGGATGAGGTAGGCCTCTTTCTTACCTCCTTTGCACATTAGTTTAAATACCATATGTTGGAATTGAGTCGATTTATACAGTCACTCATGTCTGTTGTGGTTCACCCTAGCCATAGAGAGATTTTCCTCATAACAAAGAGCCACATAGTCTTGCGGACCAGTCTACAGGTAGCACTACTATAGCCACACATGTGATCCATTATTGGATCCAGGAGCTTGATGGGGCTCAGAAAGGCCTAAAAATCAAAGTTCCTAGAATGGATTCAAAACGAACGTTTGTGTAGGCCTCGTTGATACGAACCCAACACAACTTGAACATGCTCAAATAGACGTCGTATGCTCCAGATATAGTGGTCTGTTCATTTGGCCAAACAGGCAAAAAAAGTCAACACTGATGTTAGCATGACATCATGTTGATGTGGCAGTGTCTGGAGGTGACAAGTGGTAGCTGACCGTATAGCTGACATGGTAGGGGTATAGTATGATGCTGATGTGGTAGGTACAGGTGGACCAATATGGGAGTGACATGCGTCACCACTGCAAGGGTGACACATGGCACGCCCGTACGACGTATGTACGATACATGGAAGAAAGTGACTGGGCAAGTGTGCTGACTGGGAAGATGAGCTGACTAGGAAGATGTGTTGATTGGGCAGACAAGTGGTCCAATTGGATCTTGACGCATGGCATTTACTTGGGCGCATGTAAAGGTGCCATGTGGCACCCATTCGTTGGTTCAAGTTTTATGAAAAAACTTTTTTGGGGTTCAACAAGTTAGAACTCGTGAACTCGTTGGGCACTAAGCTTTCACGTAGGCCGGTCTATCAGCCTGCCTACCGGATGAGTCTTAACCTTATATGGTATAGTAAATATTTGAAGTGGCATGGAGTTTTGGGTGGAGGAGGAAAGGGCTAGGGTCTAGCCCCATCCCGTGGTCGTTTGTACACCATACAACCCAGATATAAGACTATTAGCACAGGTGTTAAAGATTTGGCGCGTTGGAATTTCATTTAACCGCCACCGGTGACCATTGTTATGTGACCTCCGTAGTATATGGTGAACAGTTATGGTATCCCCCTGCACGTAGTTATGGTGTGAGCTCCATTCCTGTCCATTGGCGCAGATGATATGAAGTTGGCCCAACCCCAGTTTCGATGAACACCCACAAGACCTAGTGTTAAATGATTAATGCCTAGTTTTGGGTTGGCGCCTAGTTGGTCGGGCTAGCGCGCTGACCAGGGGCCTATCCAGTTTGGGGGGTGCGTGTAAAGTTCTAGACCACAACCATATGGACACTACATGTAACCAACAACTAGGAAATTGGGGGCCTAACCATTGTATTTGCGCATGGAGGTCTTGCCCGCGACCACGTGACCACCACCATATAACCAATGACCGAAAGTTAAGGGGCCAACATGCCCAGCTTAGCGCCTGGCCACATGGGGACACCAATATGACCAGGAGCACGAATACAAAGGGGAATGTGCCCTATGTTTTGGCATAAAGTGGGTTTTGTCTTTGTATTAAAATATTTTTATGGATTATTAACCTGATATTGGGAGATTTAGTCCATTATTGAGGGATATTGGGCCCTTTTTGAGGCCAGATCTTGGGAAGAAGTTGGGATATGGTTACCAACTTCAGATCTATAAACCAGGGCTTCTTGAAGCCAAAGGGGAGGTTTAGAACAAAGTTACGTTGAATATTTTCCAAGCCAAAGCCATTTTTATGCAGGGAATTTTTTGAGGAGAGCACCTTTACAAGCCATTTCTGAGAGCTCTGATCATCCAATTTGAGTGTCGTTTCTTTTTTTGGGTTCTAGAGATCTGGTAGAACAAGACCATATCAATTTGTAACCTTTTCGACACTACTATGATGTACTTTTAAATCTTTGAAAATAAATAAGAAAGCCTCACCCACTGAGACAAAGGCCCAGAGACGTAGGCGAGATTGTCGAACTCCGTTATCACTTTGGTGTTTTATGGTTTTTTGTTTTCATGCTTATGTTCAGATCTATACATTACTTTATGGCTATCATGTTTACTTTATAATTATTCCTCTTTCATTCAAATTCCTAAATGGTTAATAAACACATGCATAATAACTCAACCATTGTCATTTAAAATATCTTTTCGGATCAACAGACTATCTCATTATCACATACATCATATCATGAGAATCACCATCATAGCCACACATTAGCCATTTAGCTGGAAATAACCTCCAACACTAGTGGTTGGCATTCCAAACTAGAAATACCTCCAACACTACTGGTTGGTCTTCCAGATAGTAACCTCTCATGCTACTGATCGACACTCTAACTGGGAATCACCTCCAACCACACATGTTGGTCCTCTAGTTGGTAACCCTCTTTCGCTACTAGTCGATACTCCAACTAGTTTACACAACAGTGTAACATGTGTACCAAACTATTTCACTAGAGTGGAAATATCTCAACATACCAGACTATTTCATTGGAGTAGCTATGTGTACCGGTCTATTTAACTGGAGTAGCAATATCTCGGTGTACCAGACTATTTCATTGGAGTATCCATATCTCTGCGTACCATACTATTTCACTGGAGTAAAATTCTCTCAGTGTACCATATTATTTCAATGGAGTAGCCCTCTGTGTACCAGACTATTTCACTGGAGTAGTAGTCACTCGACGTACCAGACTATTTCACTGGAGTAGCCCTCTGTGTACCAAACATTTCACTCGAGTAACAGTCACTCGGCGTACCAAACTATTTCACTGGAGTATCCCTCTGCGTACCAGACTATTTCATTGGAGTAGCAGTAACTCGACGTACCAGACTATTTCACTAGAGTAGCCCTCTGGGTAATATACTATTTCACTGGAGTAATAGTAACTCAACGTACCAGATTATTTCACTGGAATATCCCTCTGTGTACCAGACTATTTCACTGGAGTAGCCCTCTGTGTACCAGACTATTTCATTGGAGTAGCAGTAACTCAACGTACCATACTATTTCACTGGAATGGCCTCTGTAATCCATCACACTTTCACAACACTTCCCGCTACCTGGGGAACACAACACTTCTCGATACGTGGGGAACATTTCCTGCTACCTAGGGAACACAACACTTCCTACTACTTGGGGAAGTCCTTTTGAACCACTCCAAGCTTGTCCATGAAGTACTCAAACTTCACCCTTGAAATAGGCTTGGTCAACACATCAACTACCTGATCATCAATAGCCACATACTGGAGTCTAAATTCTCCTCTCTGCACCATGTCTATGATATAATGGTACTTGATCTCTATGTGCTTGTACTTGTCATGAAACACAAGGTTATTTTTCAACTTATGCAACTCTGGTTGTCACAAAATATGCAAGTCTCCTCTAACTCCAGATCTAAAAACCCTGCAAGTAACTTTCGAAGCCACACCGCTTCGCTACATGCTGAACACACTGTCATGTACTCTACCTCAGCCGTACTGAGTGTCACACAATTCTGCTTCTTGCTAAACCAAGAGATCATAGTGGATCCCAAATTGAAGCAACATCTAGATGTGCTCTTTTGATCCATGACACTACTGACCCAATCTGCATCAGCATAGCCTTGCAGGCTTATCTCACGATTTGAAACATATGTGAGACCAAAATCTAAATCTATTGTACCCCTTAGGTACCTCATCACATGTTTTGTTGAAACTACATGAACATGTCTCAACTCAGACATATACTAACTCAAGGTGTTCACCACAAAATATATAGATGTTCTCGTGTTTGTTAAGTAAATCAAATAACCTATTATTTGTCTGTACATGGTGGAATCTACTGTCTCTGAAGTTGTGTCACTTAGCAACTTCACATTTGTCACCATAAGTGTAGGCATGGATTTTCACTCCAACATACCGAATCTTTTTAGAATCTCTACAACGTATTTTCCTTGGCTAAGGAAAATTTCATTCAGTTTCTTCCATACCTCGAGACCCAAAAAGTAATGCATCATACCCAGGTATTCCATCTCAAACTTTGTAGTAAGTTTCCTCTTACACTCTGTTATGATATTCTTGTCCCATGTTAGAAACATGTCATCAAAATACAACAATAGTATCAATGGTCTACCATCCTTAACCTTATAGTAAAGGTTGGAGTCTACTTTACTCTTGGTAAAGCCCAATCTCATCAGGAAATTGTCAATCCTGCCATACCATGCCCTAGGTGCTTGCTTTAATCCATATAAGTATTTCTTCAACATGCACACATGAGACTTCCTGTCATGTGTCTCAAATCCTTGTGGCTGCTCCACATACACTTCCTCTTCAATCACACCATTCAGAAAAGTTGTTTTCACATCCATCTAATGTATCTTCCATTTCATCACTGCAACTATCAAAATAATGGTCATGATCGAAGTGTATCTTGCCACATGAGAAAATGTATCCTCATAGTCTATTCCTTCTTTCTGGGAGAATCTGCATGCTTCAAATCTTTTCTTATATTTCTCAATGCTTCCATCTGCTGAATGTTTTATTTTGTAAATTCACTTTGAGCTTACCACTGACTTATTTTTTGGTCTTGGAACCAAATCCCACACATCATTCTTGATGATGGATTGGTACTCCTCAATCATGGCATCCTTCCATTCCTTCTTATCTGCAACCTCTTCATAATAGGTAGGATTTGCATCAATAATTGCACTAAGCAATGCCATGTAACTCAAATATGGTTTTGGCTTCTTTCTTTCTCTAAAAGTTCCATCTGGAGCACCATACTTCTCTACATCCTGAATGCTCCCACGAGCCCAAGATGGTCTTCTTTTCTTATTCTTTTCTTGGGGTGGATCTTCAGGTCTCTATGGTTTCGTCATGTCATGACCTTCTAGATGACATTCTTCTGGTACAAAATTTTTATCTCCCTCTGCATCTGCAATCCTAGGAACTACAGTATATTCATCATGGACCTCATCTAAATAATTCTGCCTCGATTTACTGAAATTTATATCCTCATCGAAGGTTACATCTCGACTAGTTTCTATCCTTTGGTGACCAGGAATGTAAACTCTATATGCCTTCGATGACTCACTGTATCCCATGAATATTCCCTTCTTTCATGAAGGGTCTAGATTTTATCTCTTTTCCTTGGGAACATGTACATATACTAGACAACCAAATATCTGCAAGTGGATGACCTCTGGCTTTTCACCTGAAAACATTTCCTCAGGTTTCTTGTTTCCAAGTGCATGGTGAGGACTTTTGTTTTGCACATATACAATGGTCCTGGTTGCTTTTGCCCATAGATGCATTGGTAAATATTGATCATGGATCATCAAATTTATTGCTTCCATTATTGTATGGTTCTTTCTTTCCGCCACACTATTCTACTGAGAATTGTAGGGAGTAGTGAGCTCCCTCTTAATCTTGAATTCTATGCATAATGTCTTGAAGTCATATGAAGTGAACTCTCCTCCATTATCTGACCTCAATATATTAATATTCTTTTTGGATATATTTTCCACAAGTNAGGATGGGGCCAAATGTCACAACCCTGTCTCCCTTTTCTGGCCACGCTTAATCTTCCATATTTGTCTAAGTTAATGAATGACCCTATGAATCACAATCCTACATGGACCCCTATCCCCAAACTTCCTTCAGACATCCCAAAGTTTGAGGGTAAGAATGGAGAGGATCCTAGGGATCACGTCACTACTTTTCACCTTTGGTGATCCAAGTGTAAATCTTTGGGTCAAAGTGATCAACGATGGACATCATAAAATGTTTGGATGAGGTAGGCCTCTTTCTTACCTCCTTTGCACATTAGTTTAAATACCATATGTTGGAATTGAGTCGATTTATACAGTCACTCATGTCTGTTGTGGTTCACCCTAGCCATAGAGAGATTTTCCTCATAACAAAGAGCCACATAGTCTTGCGGACCAGTCTACAGGTAGCACTACTATAGCCACACATGTGATCCATTATTGGATCCAGGAGCTTGATGGGGCTCAGAAAGGCCTAAAAATCAAAGTTCCTAGAATGGATTCAAAACGAACGTTTGTGTAGGCCTCGTTGATACGAACCCAACACAACTTGAACATGCTCAAATAGACGTCGTATGCTCCAGATATAGTGGTCTGTTCATTTGGCCAAACAGGCAAAAAAAGTCAACACTGATGTTAGCATGACATCATGTTGATGTGGCAGTGTCTGGAGGTGACAAGTGGTAGCTGACCGTATAGCTGACATGGTAGGGGTATAGTATGATGCTGATGTGGTAGGTACAGGTGGACCAATATGGGAGTGACATGCGTCACCACTGCAAGGGTGACACATGGCACGCCCGTACGACGTATGTACGATACATGGAAGAAAGTGACTGGGCAAGTGTGCTGACTGGGAAGATGAGCTGACTAGGAAGATGTGTTGATTGGGCAGACAAGTGGTCCAATTGGATCTTGACGCATGGCATTTACTTGGGCGCATGTAAAGGTGCCATGTGGCACCCATTCGTTGGTTCAAGTTTTATGAAAAAACTTTTTTGGGGTTCAACAAGTTAGAACTCGTGAACTCGTTGGGCACTAAGCTTTCACGTAGGCCGGTCTATCAGCCTGCCTACCGGATGAGTCTTAACCTTATATGGTATAGTAAATATTTGAAGTGGCATGGAGTTTTGGGTGGAGGAGGAAAGGGCTAGGGTCTAGCCCCATCCCGTGGTCGTTTGTACACCATACAACCCAGATATAAGACTATTAGCACAGGTGTTAAAGATTTGGCGCGTTGGAATTTCATTTAACCGCCACCGGTGACCATTGTTATGTGACCTCCGTAGTATATGGTGAACAGTTATGGTATCCCCCTGCACGTAGTTATGGTGTGAGCTCCATTCCTGTCCATTGGCGCAGATGATATGAAGTTGGCCCAACCCCAGTTTCGATGAACACCCACAAGACCTAGTGTTAAATGATTAATGCCTAGTTTTGGGTTGGCGCCTAGTTGGTCGGGCTAGCGCGCTGACCAGGGGCCTATCCAGTTTGGGGGGTGCGTGTAAAGTTCTAGACCACAACCATATGGACACTACATGTAACCAACAACTAGGAAATTGGGGGCCTAACCATTGTATTTGCGCATGGAGGTCTTGCCCGCGACCACGTGACCACCACCATATAACCAATGACCGAAAGTTAAGGGGCCAACATGCCCAGCTTAGCGCCTGGCCACATGGGGACACCAATATGACCAGGAGCACGAATACAAAGGGGAATGTGCCCTATGTTTTGGCATAAAGTGGGTTTTGTCTTTGTATTAAAATATTTTTATGGATTATTAACCTGATATTGGGAGATTTAGTCCATTATTGAGGGATATTGGGCCCTTTTTGAGGCCAGATCTTGGGAAGAAGTTGGGATATGGTTACCAACTTCAGATCTATAAACCAGGGCTTCTTGAAGCCAAAGGGGAGGTTTAGAACAAAGTTACGTTGAATATTTTCCAAGCCAAAGCCATTTTTATGCAGGGAATTTTTTGAGGAGAGCACCTTTACAAGCCATTTCTGAGAGCTCTGATCATCCAATTTGAGTGTCGTTTCTTTTTTTGGGTTCTAGAGATCTGGTAGAACAAGACCATATCAATTTGTAACCTTTTCGACACTACTATGATGTACTTTTAAATCTTTGAAAATAAATAAGAAAGCCTCACCCACTGAGACAAAGGCCCAGAGACGTAGGCGAGATTGTCGAACTCCGTTATCACTTTGGTGTTTTATGGTTTTTTGTTTTCATGCTTATGTTCAGATCTATACATTACTTTATGGCTATCATGTTTACTTTATAATTATTCCTCTTTCATTCAAATTCCTAAATGGTTAATAAACACATGCATAATAACTCAACCATTGTCATTTAAAATATCTTTTCGGATCAACAGACTATCTCATTATCACATACATCATATCATGAGAATCACCATCATAGCCACACATTAGCCATTTAGCTGGAAATAACCTCCAACACTAGTGGTTGGCATTCCAAACTAGAAATACCTCCAACACTACTGGTTGGTCTTCCAGATAGTAACCTCTCATGCTACTGATCGACACTCTAACTGGGAATCACCTCCAACCACACATGTTGGTCCTCTAGTTGGTAACCCTCTTTCGCTACTAGTCGATACTCCAACTAGTTTACACAACAGTGTAACATGTGTACCAAACTATTTCACTAGAGTGGAAATATCTCAACATACCAGACTATTTCATTGGAGTAGCTATGTGTACCGGTCTATTTAACTGGAGTAGCAATATCTCGGTGTACCAGACTATTTCATTGGAGTATCCATATCTCTGCGTACCATACTATTTCACTGGAGTAAAATTCTCTCAGTGTACCATATTATTTCAATGGAGTAGCCCTCTGTGTACCAGACTATTTCACTGGAGTAGTAGTCACTCGACGTACCAGACTATTTCACTGGAGTAGCCCTCTGTGTACCAAACATTTCACTCGAGTAACAGTCACTCGGCGTACCAAACTATTTCACTGGAGTATCCCTCTGCGTACCAGACTATTTCATTGGAGTAGCAGTAACTCGACGTACCAGACTATTTCACTAGAGTAGCCCTCTGGGTAATATACTATTTCACTGGAGTAATAGTAACTCAACGTACCAGATTATTTCACTGGAATATCCCTCTGTGTACCAGACTATTTCACTGGAGTAGCCCTCTGTGTACCAGACTATTTCATTGGAGTAGCAGTAACTCAACGTACCATACTATTTCACTGGAATGGCCTCTGTAATCCATCACACTTTCACAACACTTCCCGCTACCTGGGGAACACAACACTTCTCGATACGTGGGGAACATTTCCTGCTACCTAGGGAACACAACACTTCCTACTACTTGGGGAAGTCCTTTTGAACCACTCCAAGCTTGTCCATGAAGTACTCAAACTTCACCCTTGAAATAGGCTTGGTCAACACATCAACTACCTGATCATCAATAGCCACATACTGGAGTCTAAATTCTCCTCTCTGCACCATGTCTATGATATAA
This sequence comes from Picea glauca, assembly GCA_000966675.3. Taxonomy (NCBI): domain Eukaryota; kingdom Viridiplantae; phylum Streptophyta; class Pinopsida; order Pinales; family Pinaceae; genus Picea; species Picea glauca. The sequence continues at coordinate 11,619 of JZKD02S2162994.1, forward strand.
TGGTACTTGATCTCTATGTGCTTGTACTTGTCATGAAACACAAGGTTATTTTTCAACTTATGCAACTCTGGTTGTCACAAAATATGCAAGTCTCCTCTAACTCCAGATCTAAAAACCCTGCAAGTAACTTTCGAAGCCACACCGCTTCGCTACATGCTGAACACACTGTCATGTACTCTACCTCAGCCGTACTGAGTGTCACACAATTCTGCTTCTTGCTAAACCAAGAGATCATAGTGGATCCCAAATTGAAGCAACATCTAGATGTGCTCTTTTGATCCATGACACTACTGACCCAATCTGCATCAGCATAGCCTTGCAGGCTTATCTCACGATTTGAAACATATGTGAGACCAAAATCTAAATCTATTGTACCCCTTAGGTACCTCATCACATGTTTTGTTGAAACTACATGAACATGTCTCAACTCAGACATATACTAACTCAAGGTGTTCACCACAAAATATATAGATGTTCTCGTGTTTGTTAAGTAAATCAAATAACCTATTATTTGTCTGTACATGGTGGAATCTACTGTCTCTGAAGTTGTGTCACTTAGCAACTTCACATTTGTCACCATAAGTGTAGGCATGGATTTTCACTCCAACATACCGAATCTTTTTAGAATCTCTACAACGTATTTTCCTTGGCTAAGGAAAATTTCATTCAGTTTCTTCCATACCTCGAGACCCAAAAAGTAATGCATCATACCCAGGTATTCCATCTCAAACTTTGTAGTAAGTTTCCTCTTACACTCTGTTATGATATTCTTGTCCCATGTTAGAAACATGTCATCAAAATACAACAATAGTATCAATGGTCTACCATCCTTAACCTTATAGTAAAGGTTGGAGTCTACTTTACTCTTGGTAAAGCCCAATCTCATCAGGAAATTGTCAATCCTGCCATACCATGCCCTAGGTGCTTGCTTTAATCCATATAAGTATTTCTTCAACATGCACACATGAGACTTCCTGTCATGTGTCTCAAATCCTTGTGGCTGCTCCACATACACTTCCTCTTCAATCACACCATTCAGAAAAGTTGTTTTCACATCCATCTAATGTATCTTCCATTTCATCACTGCAACTATCAAAATAATGGTCATGATCGAAGTGTATCTTGCCACATGAGAAAATGTATCCTCATAGTCTATTCCTTCTTTCTGGGAGAATCTGCATGCTTCAAATCTTTTCTTATATTTCTCAATGCTTCCATCTGCTGAATGTTTTATTTTGTAAATTCACTTTGAGCTTACCACTGACTTATTTTTTGGTCTTGGAACCAAATCCCACACATCATTCTTGATGATGGATTGGTACTCCTCAATCATGGCATCCTTCCATTCCTTCTTATCTGTAACCTCTTCATAATAGGTAGGATTTGCATCAATAATTGCACTAAGCAATGCCATGTAACTCGAATATGGTTTTGGCTTCTTTCTTTCTCTAAAAGTTACATCTGGAGCACCATACTTCTCTACATCCTGAATGCTCCCACGAGCCCAAGATGGTCTTCTTTTCTTATTCTTTTCTTGGGGTGGATCTTCAGGTCTCTATGGTTTCATCATGTCATGACCTTCTAGATGACATTCTTCTGGTACAAATATTTTATCTCCCTCTGCATCTGCAATCCTAGGAACTACAGGATATTCATCATGGACCTCATCTAAATAATTCTTCCTCGATTTACTGAAAGTTATATCCTCATCGAAGGTTACATCTCGACTAGTTTCTATCCTTTGGTGACCAGGAATGTAAACTCTATATGCCTTCGATGACTCACTGTATCCCATGAATATTCCCTTCTTTCATGAAGGGTCTAGATTTTATCTCTTTTCCTTGGGAACATGTACATATACTAGACAACCAAATATCTGCAAGTGGATGACCTCTGGCTTTTCACCTGAAAACATTTCCTCAGGTTTCTTGTTTCCAAGTGCATGGTGAGGACTTTTGTTTTGCACATATACAATGGTCCTGGTTGCTTTTGCCCATAGATGCATTGGTAAATATTGATCATGGATCATCAAATTTATTGCTTCCATTATTGTATGGTTCTTTCTTTCCGCCACACTATTCTACTGAGAATTGTAGGGAGTAGTGAGCTCCCTCTTAATCTTGAATTCTATGCATAATGTCTTGAAGTCATATGAAGTGAACTCTCCTCCATTATCTGACCTCAATATATTAATATTCTTTTTGGATATATTTTCCACAAGTGCTTTGGATTATTTTAATTTGTTGAATACTTCACTTTTTCCTTTCAAAAAATAAATCCATGTCTTACGTGAATAATCATCAGTAAAAGAGACATAGTATACATACCCGCTTAGAGAGGAGGCTGACATTGGTCCACACACATATGAGTGAACAAGGTCCAAGACTCCTTTCACTTTGTTGTCACTTCTTGGGAAGGGGTTCTTCACATTCTTTCCTTGAGCGCATCCCTTGCATATGCCTTCATGACTGTCTTGAATTTTTGGTAGACCTGTCACCATTTTTCTTACTATTGGTAATGATTTGTAGTGAATGTGAGCAAGTATTCTATGCCATAGCTCACTAGGGTTAATAGTGTTGTGCACCAAAGATGAAACTAAGTTCCCTTTTAAATTGTATAGTCCTCCTTCTTGAACAACAATCACTATTTCTTCATTGATGGTCTTTCCTCTTGACCACATGAGAACTTATCCATCGACAAAGGAAACTCTAACTCTGTTTTCTTCCAATTATGAGATAGAAAGGAGTTTTTTATTCAATCTATGAACATATAAAATAAATTTCATATTCAAGGGTTTTCCAGATTCCAATTTGTAGGATGCTTCTCCTACGCCCTTGATTGAATACTGATAGTCATCTCCTAGCTTCACCTTATGAGGTGAATCTTTCTGAACTAGATCTGAGAAGAATCCTTGAAACTAGTCATGTGCTTAGAAGCACCACTGTCAATAAGCCAAGTCTCACTTCCATGAGTGACTGTTCTGGTAAGGGCTGATATCAAAACATATTGTTCATCATCTTCTTCTCTTGTTCTCTTTTGAATTGGTTCATTGTCTTCTGTGGCATGAGCACCATGCCTTTTATTCTTTCCTTTTCTGACATGATATTTTTTATTAGGACAATTTCTTGAAATGTGTCCCATCTTGTGGNTTATATCCTCATCGAAGGTTACATCTCGACTAGTTTCTATCCTTTGGTGACCAGGAATGTAAACTCTATATGCCTTCGATGACTCACTGTATCCCATGAATATTCCCTTCTTTCATGAAGGGTCTAGATTTTATCTCTTTTCCTTGGGAACATGTACATATACTAGACAACCAAATATCTGCAAGTGGATGACCTCTGGCTTTTCACCTGAAAACATTTCCTCAGGTTTCTTGTTTCCAAGTGCATGGTGAGGACTTTTGTTTTGCACATATACAATGGTCCTGGTTGCTTTTGCCCATAGATGCATTGGTAAATATTGATCATGGATCATCAAATTTATTGCTTCCATTATTGTATGGTTCTTTCTTTCCGCCACACTATTCTACTGAGAATTGTAGGGAGTAGTGAGCTCCCTCTTAATCTTGAATTCTATGCATAATGTCTTGAAGTCATATGAAGTGAACTCTCCTCCATTATCTGACCTCAATATATTAATATTCTTTTTGGATATATTTTCCACAAGTTCTTTGGATTCTTTTAATTTGTTGAATACTTCACTTTTTCCTTTCAAAAAATAAATCCATGTCTTACGTGAATAATCATCAGTAAAAGAGACATAGTATACATACCCGCTTAGAGAAGAGGCTGACATTGGTCCACACACATATGAGTGAACAAGGTCCAAGACTCCTTTCACTTTGTTGTCACTTCTTGGGAAGGGGTTCTTCACATTCTTAACTTGAGCGCATCCCTTGCATATGCCTTCACGACTGTCTTGAATTTAGGGTAGACCTGCCACCATTTTTCTTACTATTGGTAATGATTTGTAGTGAATGTGAGCAAGTATTCTATACCATAGCTCACTAGGGTTAATAGTGTTGTGCACCAAAGATGAAACTAAGTTCCCTTTTAAATTGTATAGTCCTCCTTCTTGAACACCAATCACTATTTCTTCATTGATGGTCTTTCCTCTTGACCACATGAGAACTTATCCATCGACAAAGGAAACTCTAAATCTGTTTTCTTCCAATTATGAGATAGAAAGGAGTTTTTTATTCAATCTATGAACATATAAAATAAATTTCATATTCAAGGGTTTTCCAGATTCCAATTTGTAGGATGCTTCTCCTACGCCCTTGATTGAATACTGATAGTCATCTCCTAGCTTCACCTTATGAGGTGAATCTTTCTGAACTAGATCTGAGAAGAATCCTTGAAACTAGTCATGTGCTTAGAAGCACCACTGTCAATAAGCCAAGTCTCACTTCCATGAGTGACTGTTCTGGTAAGGGCTGATATCAAAACATATTGTTCATCATCTTCTTCTCTTGTTCTCTTTTGAATTGGTTCATTGTCTTCTGTGGCATGAGCACCATGCCTTTTATTCTTTCCTTTTCTGACATGATATTTTTTATTAGGACAATTTCTTGAAATGTGTCCCATCTTGTGGCAAATGTAACATTTGAAGCTTGAATAATCTCTCTGAGACTTCTTTCCCTTATGTAACTTCTTGTGGTGATGAACCTCTTTCTTGAATTTGTCTTTTTCCACATGAGCTGCAAGCGTCGGATCATCATTAACTAGATTTTATTCTCTTGCATCCACTCTGGCTTCTTTTTGAGTGCAATCCTCCCATAGTCTGCTGAACTTTGTTAATTTCTTCCTTGAAAAAATTCCTTGAATAAATGATTCCCGTGATCTTGGGAGACCATTTAATATAGTCATCACTAGTTTCACTTCTTCTACTAAATCTCCAATAGCCTCAAGTTGTTCCTTAATATGGAATACTCTTGTGAAGTAGGATTGGATCGATTCTGAGTTTTGCATCTTTACATTCTTCAGTTGTGTTCTCAAGGTCATCTTCTAGTTGATATTCTTTCCTTCAAATAATCTGGATAGTGCATCAAACATATGGTTGGAAGTATTCATTGATGATACACAAGGGATCAAGTTATCCTTAATAGAATCAACAATGATTCTTTTTGCTCTAACCATGTTCTTCTTGTACTTTTCCTTAGCTTCATCTCCCTCTAGTTCTCCAACTTCTTCTTCGATAACTACTTTTAGGTCATTCTCTTCTAGAATGAGCTTGACTCTATACTTCCATTCTCAGAAGTTGTCAACACCCTCAAGCTTCTCATCAATCTTGGTACTGGGGGTCATTCTGCCTTTAATTCAACCTTTAACTGCTTGACGCCTTGACTTAGGGTTTTATGAGGAAACCCTATTTTTTCAACTTCAGAATTTTAGAGGTCTAGTTGGGGGAAACGATGCGCCCTACTTAGGAGACCTCCTTGGTGGGTTCAAAAAGTGCTCAATGAGCTTGACAGGGGGGGGAACTGAAGATCTTCCTTCCAATGGTTAGATTGTTATGAAGGAAACCAACTTTGACATCATGTTAAAACTTTGGTGTGCTTGTTTAGCCATAGATAATATCACACTATTGTCACCCAACCATAGGCACAAATTCTACCCCTGGGCACTTTAACCTTTACTTAGTAAAATTTCATCAAGCTTACTCTAGAACCAATAGATAAACCATAGCCACAATACTGCTACAACATTAACACAATAACCATACAAGTGTAGCGTACCTTATACCAAGAGAAGCACAAGAGAGATACCAAAATACTGCTGGACTACTCCTCCTTACTAGAGCCCTCTCCAACTACAACTGCTGCTCTTCAAACTTGCACCCTAGCTGCCACTGTAGTTCCTCCTTAGACTTGCACACTTGCTGAGTGAGTGTGTCCAAATGAGCTAGGTGCCTACCTATTTATATTGTCCTGTACAGTGGACTAGGGCCAACTTCTCCTTATGGATGCATCTATTACTTTATTATTAATTCTCTTGAGGCCAACTTCTTTCTAGGGTTTTCTAACATTTGTTTAGCAATTCTCTTGCTTACGGAATATTCTATTCTAAGTAAAAGGTTACACATGGAGGTTAATACCTCCCGCAACTACCAAAATATCAACATGAACATGGAAAAATCTCCCCTATGATCAAAATAGACATCTCTGTCAAACTTGGCGTTGTCAAAGAGATCACTCTCGATGTTGCATGCTCCCTCCAAGAGGTCACATCNCTTGTTTAACCATAGACAATATCACACTATTGTCACCCAACCATAGGCACAAATTCCACCCCTGGGCACTTTAACCTTTACTTAGTAAAATTTCGTCAAGCCTACTCTAGAATCAGTAGATAAACCCTAGCCACAATACTGCTACAACATTAACACAATAACCATACAAGTGTAGCGTACCTTATACCAAGAGAAGCACAAGAGAGATATCAAAATACTACTGGACTACTCCTCCTTACTAGAGCCCTCTCCAACTGCAACTGCTGCTCTTCAAACTTGCACCCTAGCTGCCACTGTAGTTCCTCCTTAGACTTGCACACTTGCTGAGTGAGTGTGTCCAAATGAGCTAGGTGCCTACCTATTTATATTGTCCTATATAATGGATTAGGGCCAACTTCTCCTTATGGATGCATCTATTACTTTATTATTAATTCTCTTGAGGCCAACTTCTGTTGTAGGGTTTTCTAACATTTGTTTAGCGATTCTCTTGCTTACAAAATATTCTATTCTAAGTAAAAGGTTACACATGGAGGTTAATACCTCCCGCAAATACCAAAACATCAACATGAACATGGAAAAATATCCCCTATGATCAAAATAGACATCTCTGTCAAACTTGGCGTTGTCAAAGAGATCACTCTCGATGTTGCATGCTCCCTCCAAGAGATCACATCTTACAAAGCTCTCTTTTAGGAGTTCAGGGGTATCTTTTGCAAGTCATATATAGAAATTCCTAGGTTTGATCCAACCATAGTTGAACATCAAATCGATACATGGCCTGATGTTTCCCCTGTTCATCAAAAAAATGAGCATTACACCCTTCCAAATCCATGGCTATCAAAGCAAAAATCGATAAGTTACTTTATGAAGGGTTCATATACCACATTGTGTACACTTCTTGGGTCTCAAATATTGTGTTGGTTAACAAAAAGAGGGGAACCATTCAGGTTTGCACTAACTTCAGAGACTTGAACCAAGATTGTCCCAAAGACAATTTCCCTACTCCTTTCATCGATCAAGTTATTGACACATGTGCTAGACATGAAGTCCTTTCATTTATGGATGGATTCTCCTACTACAATCAAATACAGATCCACCATGCAGATCAATAGAAAACTACATTCACTACCCCATGGGGTACCTTTTTCTATCAAGTCATGACCTTCGGGCTAAAAAATGTTGGCACCACATTCCGGTGAGCCATGACATATATTTTCCATGATCTCACACATATCATCTTGGCTTACTTAGATGACCTCACTGCTTGTTTCAAGAAGCAATTTCAACACTTACAATACTTGCGAATTATCTTTCAAAGATGTCGCCAATATAACATCCTTCTAAATCCTCTCAAGTGCATTTTCTGCATCATAGTTGGGCATTACTTAGAATCATCATTTATCAACAAGGGATCACAGTGGACCCCTTCCAGGTCCAAGCCATTAACGAGATCCCTCCTCCCAAGAATTTGTACCAACTGCAAAGCCTTCAGAGAAAGACCGACTTCTTACTTCACTTTGTTCCATATTACGCAACTCATGCCCATGGATTCTTATTCTTTCTATGCCATGATATCCCATTCAGATGGGATCAACACACTCAAGAAAATTTTGATTCATTGAAATACACACTGAGTAAACCCCCCTTGATTAGTCCCTCAAAATTTAACAAGGATTATATCCTATACCTATCAGCCTAATATGTTTCAGTCGAAGGAATTCTAGTCCAGGAGGATGATGATGGGGGCGAGCATGTCATTTACTACATCAACAAAAATATCTCAGGGAGACATTTGAAATACAATCACAAAGAGAAATTGGCCTTGGTAGTTGTTCTTGTAGTCCAAAAACCATGTCATTATATCCTGCTCTGCACTACCAAAGTCATGGAAGATTCCAATCCCATGCATCACTTAGTTGGTTCGAAATTAATGGCAATTTTTCCTGATGCATCATAATCCTTGATCTAGAGTCCACAAATCCTAAAAGAAAGAAGGCCCTTGTTCTGGCATATTTGATTGTCGATCTCCCATCTGGCTCCAAAGACAACCTTGTCAATGAGAGCTTCCCAGACAAACATATGTTCTTCATTTCATCTGATGACCCATGGTACAAAGACATCCTAGTGTGCCTATGCACACATAAGTTCTGCTCTCATCTCTCTTGTGATGACTGCCAACATATCTGCCACCAAGCCCCTCATTATCTCCTCATTGGAGATGTTGTTTATCGCAAGCAGGAAGATACCATAATTCGTCACTGTCTAACCATCGAAGAGGCAAAGAGAGTCTTGAATGATTGCCACAATAGTGTTACACATCAAAATTCCTTACTTCAATAATGTCACATTCTCATTATTGCAAGTGTCACATTTTTGTCACAAGTGTCTCATTTTCGTTCTGCATATGTTGCATTGTGAATGACACCATGGAAACAGTTGATACATCCTCTAAAACATGTTGGAAGGAGAAACCACATCATTTGATAGACTAAACAAAATGTTTTTCCTTGAGAGTTGGTCATATTGACGAATTTTTTGGAAAAACAATGCTCCCCTGCTTATATGCAAGGAGCACTAGCGTTCTCTGTCCATCTAGTAGGAAGTGTTGCAGTGCTTTGTTGCCCAGTTTGAGGTAGCACTGATTGGTTGAGAAAATCATGGGAATAAATCCCCCTTTTCTCTAAGGACAACTAGAGATGATTCGAGTTGGTTTGGATCAAATCTAAGCTTTAAGCTGCATCTAAGGGAGATTCCACAACTGATGGAGTCATATCCTCAACTTATCTCAAATATAACCGAGGTGGTTGAGCCTCTCAAAACCTATAAAGGGAGGCATTCTCATGGTGAAGAGGAGGAGAATAATCAGGAAAAGTATTGTCATTCTAATCGTGGATCTTTCAAGAAAGGGGTTGGACAAGGAGGACTTGGAGAGGTTGCTGCAACTGCATCTATAGATTGTAAGTATCTTTTTAATGTTCTCATTAATATATGCTTGGCCTATTTCCTTCAATTTTGTGTATTATTGCATATGCTTGTCTATTATGGATGAATTTGGTTTAAACTAATCTTGGTGGAGTAGGAAGTATTTGTTTTCTTCACTATCCATTGCGTTGCAGGTATCGTGTCATGCTAAGGAGCTTGGAGATAAATTTCAGATTGGATTAAGCGAGGCGAAGCTTAGGAACAAGGTGCATCATAATTTATTCCTCTCTTTCTTTTGATCAGCCTAACTATATTTAAATGGATTTTAGTGTCCATTTACATCTTTTTGTCTTGGTAGTAGGGGTCTAGAATCCAAGAGGATATTCACCTATCCACAGGGGAATTTTCCTATAATAGTAACGCTTATGGAGGATACCTCTCTGGTATGTCCACCGCTCAGAAAGTGGTCGGGGATGGTTATATTTGTCCCACTTTATTTCATGAATGCATCCACGTAGTTAAGAACTGTGACAAATGTCAATTATATGCACATAAATCCAGAGCACCACTATCTCCCCTGCATCCTGTTATCACCACAGGCCCCTTTTGCAAGTGGGGCATTGATTTTATGACGTACAATCCCCCATCCAACAATAGGCACAAATGCATATTAGTTG
>JZKD02S2162994.1:31440-42986 GCA_000966675.3 Picea glauca
ATATGTTCTTCATTTCATATGATGACCCATGGTACAAAGACATCCTAGTGTACCTATGCACACATAAGTTCTGCTCTCATCTCTCTTGTGATGACTGCCAACATATCTGCCACCAAGCCCCTCGTTATCTCCTCATTGGAGATGTTGTTTATCGCAAGCAGGAAGATACCATAATTCGTCACTGTCTAACCATCGAAGAGGCAAAGAGAGTCTTGAATGATTACCACAATAGTGTTACACATCAAAATTCCTTACTTCAATAATGTCACATTCTCATTATCGCAAGTGTCACATTTTTGTCACAAGTGTCTCATTTTCGTTCTGCATATGTTGCATTGTGAATGACACCATGGAAACACTTGATACATCCTCTAAAACATGTTGGAAGGAGAAACCACATCATTTGATAGACTAAACAAAATGTTTTTCCTTGAGAGTTGGTCATATTGACGATTTTTTTGGAAAAACAACGCTCCCCTGCTTATATGCAAGGAGTGCTAGCGTTCTCTGTCCATCTAGTAGGAAGTGTTGCAGCGCTTTGTTGCCCAGTTTGAGGTAGCGCTGATTGGTTGAGAAAATCATGGGAATAAATCCCCCTTTTCTCTAAGGACAACTAGAGATGATTCGAGTTGGTTTGGATCGAATCTAAGCTTTAAGTTGCATCTAAGGGAGATTCCACAACTGATGGAGTCATATCCTCAACTTATCTCAAATATAACCGAGGTGGTTGAGCCTCTCAAAACCTATAAAGGGAGGCATTCTCATGGTGAAGAGGAGGAGAATAATCAGGAAAAGTATTGTCATTCTAATCGTGGATCTTTCAAGAAAGGGGTTGGACAAGGAGGACTTGGAGAGGTTGCTGCAACTGCATCTATAGATTGTAAGTATCTTTTTAATGTTCTCATTAATATATGCTTGGCCTATTTCCTTCAATTTTGTGTATTATTGCATATGCTTGTCTATTATGGATGAATTTGGTTTAAACTAATCTTGGTGGAGTAGGAAGTATTTGTTTTCTTCACTATCCATTGCGTTGCAGGTATCGTGTCATGCTAAGGAGCTTGGAGATAAATTTCAGATTGGATTAAGCGAGGCGAAGCTTAGGAACAAGGTGCATCATAATTTATTCCTCTCTTTCTTTTGATCAGCCTAACTATATTTAAATGGATTTTAGTGTCCATTTACATCTTTTTGTCTTGGTAGTAGGGGTCTAGAATCCAAGAGGATATTCACCTATCCACAGGGGAATTTTCCTATAATAGTAACGCTTATGGAGGATACCTCTCTGGTATGTCCACCGCTCAGAAAGTGGTCGGGGATGGTTATATTTGTCCCACTTTATTTCATGAATGCATCCACGTAGTTAAGAACTGTGACAAATGTCAATTATATGCACATAAATCCAGAGCACCACTATCTCCCCTGCATCCTGTTATCACCACAGGCCCCTTTTGCAAGTGGGGCATTGATTTTATGACGTACAATCCCCCATCCAACAATAGGCACAAATGCATATTAGTTGTAGTTGACTACTTCACCAAATGGGACAAAGCTATGCCTTCGTTCAACAACATAGCCGATACTGCAACTTAGTTCTTTTTTAACCATGTCATCACTCATTTTGGAGCCCCCCTGTAGCTCGTGTAAGACTATAGCAAGCATTTTGAGAACAAAATATTCGTCGAGTTATCCTCCAATTTAGGATTTACTCATGAATTCACTTCACCATACTACTCACATTCCAATGGGAAAGTCAAGACAATCAACAAAGTCCTCAAAACCATACTGCAGAGAACCGTGGACAATCACAAAACTAGAAATGTCATTTCGGTAGCTTGGGCCATTTACACCCGTATGCATGTGTGACTCCACTCAAGCGATATATGTCTAGGTCCCTCCACCGACAACCAAGTCGAGTATGTTGTCATGATTGGTCTCCTTGTAGAGACTAGTCATCTTCATATTTGTCACCTTAGCGTCCTCTTAGATTCTCAGCTCATTGTTCTACAACTAAACAATGTGTATCGAGTACGTGATCCATGCATCTTTCACAAGTACCTGCAAGTTAGATCGTTATCATGGAATTTTGAATCCATCACATTCACACATGTTCCTAGACATCTAAATCAAGTTGCAAATCACATGGCTAATCAAGTCCTAGATTGACATTTATCACATTAAATACAACATTTTAGCATAATTCATCTCATCCATCACAAATAAACAAGAAAACATACCATCAAATCACACATGTGCAAGAAATCACAAGAAGACCAAAGCAACATAAACACACACACACACACACACACACACATAGGTAGTGCCATAAAATTTCACAAAGATACAATACAAAACATCTGACATTCATAAATAGTCAGGCCCAACTCTAAAAAATGTACTCAAGTGTCCAAAAAATGGGGTGTTTATGCCACCTCTACATAAAAGTACAAAAAATGGGCTAAACCCATACATATCNTGCATCTAAGGGAGATTCCACAACTGATGGAGTCATATCCTCAACTTATCTCAAATATAACCGAGGTGGTTGAGCCTCTCAAAACCTATAAAGGGAGGCATTCTCATGGTGAAGAGGAGGAGAATAATCAGGAAAAGTATTGTCATTCTAATCGTGGATCTTTCAAGAAAGGGGTTGGACAAGGAGGACTTGGAGAGGTTGCTGCAACTGCATCTATAGATTGTAAGTATCTTTTTAATGTTCTCATTAATATATGCTTGGCCTATTTCCTTCAATTTTGTGTATTATTGCATATGCTTGTCTATTATGGATGAATTTGGTTTAAACTAATCTTGGTGGAGTAGGAAGTATTTGTTTTCTTCACTATCCATTGCGTTGCAGGTATCGTGTCATGCTAAGGAGCTTGGAGATAAATTTCAGATTGGATTAAGCGAGGCGAAGCTTAGGAACAAGGTGCATCATAATTTATTCCTCTCTTTCTTTTGATCAGCCTAACTATATTTAAATGGATTTTAGTGTCCATTTACATCTTTTTGTCTTGGTAGTAGGGGTCTAGAATCCAAGAGGATATTCACCTATCCACAGGGGAATTTTCCTATAATAGTAACGCTTATGGAGGATACCTCTCTGGTATGTCCACCGCTCAGAAAGTGGTCGGGGATGGTTATATTTGTCCCACTTTATTTCATGAATGCATCCACGTAGTTAAGAACTGTGACAAATGTCAATTATATGCACATAAATCCAGAGCACCACTATCTCCCCTGCATCCTGTTATCACCACAGGCCCCTTTTGCAAGTGGGGCATTGATTTTATGACGTACAATCCCCCATCCAACAATAGGCACAAATGCATATTAGTTGCAGTTGACTACTTCACCAAATGGGACAAAGCTATGCCTTCGTTCAACAACATAGCTGATACTGCAACTTAGTTCTTTTTTAACCATGTCATCACTCATTTTGGAGTCCCCCTGTAGCTCGTGTAAGACTATAGCAAGCATTTTGAGAACGAAATATTCGTCGATTTATCCTCCAATTTAGGATTTACTCATGAATTCACTTCACCATACTACTCACATTCCAATGGGCAAGTCAAGATAATCAACAAAGTCCTCAAAACCATACTGCAGAGAACCGCAGACAATCACAAAACTAGAAATGTCATTTCGGTAGCTTGGGCCATTTACACCCGTATGCATGTGTGACTCCACTCAAGCGATATATGTCTAGGTCCCTCCACCGACAACCAAGTTGAGTATGTTGTCATGATTGGTCTCCTTGTAGAGACTAGTCATCTTCATATTTGTCACCTTAGCGTCCTCTTAGATTCTCAGCTCATTGTTCTACAACTAAACAATGTGTATCGAGTACGTGATCCATGCATCTTTCACAAGTACCTSCAAGTTAGATCGTTATCATGGARTTTTGAATCCATCACATTCACACATGTTCCTAGACATCTAAATCAAGTTGCAAATCACATGGCTAATCAAGTCCTAGATTGACATTTATCACATTAAATACAACATTTTAGCATAATTCATCTCATCCATCACAAATAAACAAGAAAACATACCATCAAATCACACATGTGCAAGAAATCACAAGAAGACCAAAGCAACATAAACACACACACACACACACACACACACATAGGTAGTGCCATAAAATTTCACAAAGATACAATACAAAACATCTGACATTCATAAATAGTCAGGCCCAACTCTAAAAAATGTACTCAAGTGTCCAAAAAATGGGGTGTTTATGCCACCTCTACATAAAAGTACAAAAAATGGGCTAAACCCATACATATCATCTAACACCTATGGTGCCCCTAACTCCAGAAACTCTCCAGTTGGAGGGTCTACTGGTAGTCCCTCGCTAGCTAGGGGTGTTCCTCCTCCAGGAGAAAAATGCCCCATCAACACTAATCTAGCCATAACAGAATGACACACCAAATCCTGCCACTCTGGTCTACCCCCCCCCACTGCTACATGACCTCATCATATTGGATGTGGGGCCAGCATGCTAACACTTGGTCAAAACACTTTAGCAACTCCTTCATCTCATGCAGCAGCTCTGCAACAACATCTCTAATTGGGGCATGAGTTGGACCTGCCCCAGGGTCATAATGATGATGGTGCCTCCTATTATCACATATAGTTGTCAAGGGAAGTAGGTTTTCCAAGTTCGCGGCCTGCACAAGGAACGTAAAAAAGTAGCGTCCCCCCCAGGGAATAGTTTGGAGGATTCTAAAGTTGGCGGGCGGTTAAGCTTGGCAGTGACACTAAATCTAGCAGGTGTGCCCAGATCTCATATCGGGACCATATCTACAGCCACAATTCATTGAGGGGACACAACATGCTCAGGCGATAATTTTCTTGAGCGGTCCCACAATTGAAACCATGGTAAGGCGATAGTACTACATGGCGAAAGGTGGTGGATTGTAGGCCCAAAAGTGGTCTCAACCCAAACCAATTTTGATCAGCCCCATAATCACATGTTTATATGACGTCCTATCCTAGAGTAGCATGTGGCCTCCCCCTGAGGTTTAAGCCTCGTTGAGTCCCCGAGGAAAATTAGTTAATGGAAGCCGGTGAGGTGGTTGAGACATCGTCTCCTTCCATAAATAGAAGGCCAGAAAAAGGATCAACCATGAAGGTAGGTTGTCAACCCAGACTGATAGAAATCATGTCTGACAGAAGACTACATGGGCAGTCTACCTAACATCCGCATGCACAGCCTGACAGAGAGGCTCATCGATGCAAAGAATTGAATGCATGACATGATTGCGCCTTGGGAAGTTGGAGCCAATTCTAAGTACAAATATGTATTTTTGATATTTTGTTATGGTCTTTTGGTTGAGCATAGCTCCCATCATGTAATGCTTGTGATGCCAGAGCTGTTCTTTGATTAAGTAATCGATTTGAGAGTTTCATGTTAATAGAATTCAGCTTCCTATTTCTTTTCATTTTGTCTGTAAAGTTGTTTAAAACACTCGGGTATGGAGGATCCAACTGAAGATTGTTATGTTGTTATGATGGAGGTTCGATTATAGCTGCATTGTAATCATTTTTATTCATTTCCTTGTGTTGTCTTTTCCCTCTTACACTGGATGGATAAGAGCATGGAAGATCCAGTTGAGCTGTTGCAGTTGCTAGATGATGGAGGTTTGATCATCCTGTTGTTGTAACTATGTTTCTTGCCACCATATTTAAGTGTCTGAAGCCTGGGCTCCAGATTGATCTTGAGTTCGATCTTTTCATCTCCAAGCTGCTGGAAGGCCGGATTACCATAGCAGTCTTGTTCACCTCTCTCATTTAGTCTTCCCTCTGCTCTCACTTTAACTCAATTTCCCGACTGAATTTAATGTGGCCCTCACTTCCCTATGCATTTCCTGTCCAGTTCTGTGTTTAACATCATTTATATTCTGAGTTTTTTCCATTGACCTCCATCCATATTAAACTGACATCCACCTAAAAATATGATGGGTACTGGGCTTACCTTCCACGCAATCTGAGGGTGACTTCTAGTGATGACATTTTTGACGCCGTTGTCGGGGAACAAATTGAATAATTTTCCCTGGGTAGAAAGACAATGAGCTTCTGATTCTGAAGGTGCACTAGATATCAGAACCATTGAAGATTTCATTTGCACATGGCGACTTCACTTTCTAGACTCCGTTGTTTCAGTGTGACTGCCTCTGGCTATGCTTGGAACCCCCTGGGATACAACGATCAGATATGGTCTTTGATGGTGAACAAAGACCAGACACAATCATTCTGCATATCATTCACCTGTTGACTCCATGATTAAAGCATCGATTGGTGACTCCACTGGTTCAAAATGGAAATGATCTTGGCTCAAAGGTTTTCTCCTTTTAATTTCTCCCCTGTTTCTGATTTTCCTAATGTTGTTTCTACTCCAAACGAGTGGGTTGATTTTTGCCCATATTTAGAGAGCGTAAAGAGGACAACGTTGCAGAGAATATCCTTGAGTTTCATGAACTCATGCATCAATGGGAGATACATCATGAGGATATATTATTAAAGATGTTCATGTTCTCATTCACAGGAGATGCTCATGAATGGTATCACTCCTTACCCCTGCTAGCATCTCCTCCCTAGGAGAATTTCATGCATCTTTGAATAGGCACTGTCAAAAGTTTTATTCCTTTGAGTTTATTTCTCATAACTGTTGTAAGGAATATAACGACTGTGTTCAGAATATAACAGATTCTGATGCAGACTGTGAGGATGAAGAACATGCTTTGGGTGAGCTGGTGGGACTGGTAAGATCACTTTCTGCAGAAATAGAAGAAATAGAGGCAAATCGTGCTCGCTGCTCTTATAAAGATGCCGAGGATATTCTGGTCCTTGAAGAAAATGTTCTTGGCATCATTACTTATGATGAAGGAGTGATTTCAGATACTGGCCAAGAACAAACAACTTGCTATGAATATCCCAGAGAAGATGATGAAGAACAGAGCTCTCCCATGGTTCCTGTTTATTATGATTGTGAATCTGATCCTTGGGAGAGCCATTAAGGAGAAAAGGAGGAGCTGAATGCGTAGTTTATCTCCTTTTAAGAGCCTGTAAATGAGAAGATATCACTTGGTACCAGTTAGCCTGTGTATGATATCTATGAATCAGATTCTGAGCTGAATATGAAGGATTTACAAGAGCATGCAACATAATCTTTTTATTTATACATTGAAGAAAAATATTGTGAGGAAATCAACCTTCCTTGGCCTGCAGAAATCACTGAGAAGAAGATTGAAGAAAAGAGTTTTCCCATGGGCCCTGTTTATGATGATTATGAATCTGATCCTTGGGAAAGCCACGAAGAAGAGGAATATCCAGAGGGATAGTTTATCTCCTGTCCAGATCCTATCAGTGAGCAACCATCACCCGAGGCCAGTCAACCTGCATCGACTGTTCACCCACCTGTGATTACTAGAGATATGCATCCCTATGTGAGTAGCTGTGGAGCAGAATGAGTTGTCTGTTACAATTTTTCTTGAGTTTTCCACTCATTCTATGATCTTGTCAGCGATTACTTGGAGTGGAATTTCCTTCATACCTTGGAGCCACCCAACTTTATCTCAACTTTAGCGTTTGGAGAGAAGATGAAGGATGTAATCATTCTGCTGTCACGGTTGCATCATCTGCTATCAATCACTGACATAGTAAAAGAGCTTCCAGTTAGGAAGTTACTTGAATGGTTATGGTGGAAGTTTGCTTTCACCTAGAACTTTGTAAATATCAGTTAGTATAGGATTGTACATAAATAAGCTCCTTCTGGATCCCATGTGTTTGTTTTCATTTTTTAGTAGAGTAGTGTGTACATATTTCCCTGTTTTCTTCAGTGAAAGTTTTGAGCTAGACTCCATAGCCCAATGCATAAGGCAACTGGAATTGCTTGTTCTTGGCAGCTCGTAGGGAGCATGCCATCCCCTGTGGAGCCAAATGTTATCACATATAATTTTCAAGGGAAACAGGTTGTCCAAGTTTGCAACGTACACAAGGAACGTCAAAAAGTAGCGTCCCCCCCAGGGCACAGTTTAGAAGATTCTAAAGTTGGCAGGTGGTTAAGCTTGGCAGTGGTGCTAAATCTAGGAGGTGCACCCAGATCTCATATCGGGACCATATCTACGACCACAGTTCATTGCAGGGACGCAACATGCTCAGGCGATAATTTTCTTGAGCTATCCTACAATTGAAACCATGGTAAGGCGATAGTGCTACGTGGCGAAAGGTGGTGGATTGCAGGCCCAAAAGAATTCTGAACCCAAACCACTTTTGAGCAGCCCCACAATCACATGTTTATATGATGTCCTATCCTAGAGTAGCACGTGGCCACCCATGAGGTTTAAGTCTCGTTGAGTCCCCGAGGAAAAACAGTGAATGGAAGTCACTGAGGTGGTTGAGACATCATCTCCTTCCATAAATAGAAGGCCAGAAAAAGGACCAACCATGAAGGCAGGTTGTCAGCCCAGACTGGTAGAAATCACATCTGATAGAAGACTGCATGGGTAGTCTGACTAACGTTTGCATGCACAACCTAACAAAGAGGCTCGCCGACGCAAAAAATTGAACGCATGACATGATCACGCCTCGGGCAGTTGGAGCCAATTCTAAGTATAAATATGTATTCTTGATATTTTGTTATGGTCTTTTGGTTGAGAAGAGCTCCCATCTTGTAATGCTTGTGATGCCAGACCTGTTCTTTGGTTATGTAATCGATTTGAGACTTTCATGTTAATCGAAGTCAGCTTCCTGTTTCTTTTCATTTTTCCTGTAAAATCTGTTTAAAACACTCGCGTATGGAGGATCCAGCCAAATATTGTTATGTTGTTATGATGGAGGTTCGATTATAGCTGCATCGTAATCGGTTTTATTCATTTCCTTTTGTTGTATTTTCCCTCTTACACTGGATGGCTCAGGCATGGAAGATCCAGTCGAGATGTTGTAGTTGCTAGATGATGGAGGTTTGATCATCCTGTTGCTGTAACTATGTTGCTTGCCACCATATTTTAGTGTCTAAAGCCCGGGCTCCAGATTTCTCTTGAGTTCAAGATTTTCATATCCAAGATGATGGAAGGCCAGATACGCATATCAGTCTCGTTCACCTCTCTCATTTAGTATTCCCTCTGCTCTGGCTTTAACTCAATTTCCTGACTGAAGTTAATGTGGCCCTCACTTCCCCATGCATTTCCTGTCCAGTTCTGTGTTGAACATCATTCATATTCTAAGTTTTGTCCATTGACCTCCATCCATATTAAACCGACATCAACCTAAAACTTTGATGGGTACTGGGCTTACCTTCAATGCAATCCGAGGGTGACTTCTAGTGCTAACACCTCCCAGTCCTCTCCTCCCCCCCGTGCTGCTCATGCCTTGGCGCGAGCAAAGTCTTCCCTGCACCCTCTCGGTTCAACATCTAAAAACACATAAGCATAAGTGATTTATCTATCGTATGCATAAAATCAAACCAAAAACCATCAAAATACAAAAAAATATAAGCAAATACTCACCTGGATGGTCTCAAACCACCCCTAAAGGTAGGACCATGTTCGGGTCCTGCCGATAGTCCATACTAGCGTATATATACTCCAAAATGATCTGTGGCAACCACCTCTAAATCCTCTCAAAATCACTAGTAAAATAGTGGTCGATCTCTCCACCTCCATGGAGAGCAGAGAGCTATGCCCACCGCATCAACTGTGACTCTTGAACATGTGGTTTCTCTAAGATCACTTGAGGGTGAAATAATACAACCCTCTCTAAAAATAAACTATAGAGGACCAAACCAAAGGAGAAATCCCCTAATATCTCCACGATGCATCGGTCCAACTATGTTATCATGCATGAGCACATCACCCACGCCCATGTGAAGGTCTCTCCAACGAAGACCCTCTCCAACACCCCTAAGTGTGCACATAAAATGCATTGGGTCCCCAACGACCCATAAATATGCATCACCATAGCACATGCCACCCATGTCAATACATAATCAGTCTTCATTAGCTTGATCGATTTGCCTATTAGTGGATCCGCAATCGAACAATGGTGAAGAGAAAAATCATACACCGACTCTCCCCCTAGCATCCAAGGTTGGGCATCCAACTCTTTTCCCTTAAAAGGGAGCTCCGTAAAAAAGTAGATGTCCACCTTAGCTATAAAGTGAACCTCCTATCCACGGACCTTAAAATCCTGCAGGTTATGTGTCCACATCTCAATCAAGAATCTTAATAGCTCCTTCTGTGACCTCACATGAGGATAATAAAAAAACCTCAACAACCCAAAGTAGGCCAACTTCCACTACACATGGAAATTCCCTTGCACCTCCCCTAGAGGCACTCCCAGTCCCTCTCTCTCCAATGAATTGGAATCCTACTATGTCGTCTCTCACCTGCACCTAGTCCAAAATGATTTTATTATCCAAAGTGTTCAAAATTCCAAAAACAATCCTTTAACACCAAATTCTACAACCCAATGCAACTATCACTCGAATAGTCCCGCACATCAATGTGATTGTTCCTACTATAGTCGTGTTGATGTGCATGACTATGAGTTATACAACCATGTAGTCATTCATGAATTTTTCCATCCATCAGTCATACATTCTTGCACGACTGTTTCATTATCAATTGTGCAAGATTGCACGATTTTCCACCTGGAAGTCGCGTTGAACTACGTGGGAACAATCAATGTAGTCACACCAACATGTGCACAACTTTCTCAAATTCTCTTGCACCCTCTACACAATATATTGGATTATACCATGCAGGCCTGTATAGGTATATTCCAATTTATTGCATAGTCTCCCTACCCACACAAAAATACAATTGTACAACCCCCATCCCCAAAACCTAGCAATTCAAAAAATCCGGAAGGTGTCGAACACTTATCAGTATCTCTCACCAGTCAAATCCAATAACCCGTGATCTCCAAAATATATCAATTGCATCCATACAGTGTACCATATCTCAATCACCACAGGTGAAAATGAGGTGGCATAGTGGGCCCCATGCCTATATATATTCCCACTTCCCAAACTTCCAAACACCCATACAGGAGCCTAGGAGCTCCTTTTTTCACACCGTTCATGGTAGTACAATCCTGACACCCCCATCTACACATTGGTATCGTATGTTTCATATGTTACTCATATGTCTTGAGGGGCCCTCATCAATCCCCTAAGCGCAGGTATATCTTCTCACTATGATTTTCATCAAATAACTACAACATGTTCTTTATCATCAAGTATTATTCACTTCGAATATTTGGTTGTGGTGTGTAGGTATTTGTTCAAACGAATCATAACACATCCATTTATGGACATCTCGTGGCTACTTCAAGTATTTGTCTCAAACTATCATCTAGTTCATCCTTCCACGATCAATTGCATTAATCAGTATCACCCTCTAACATCTACCTTCAGGTTCCAAAACACCCTACTTCACAGTACCTTCACCTCTATTGCATCCTGGTACTGTGGGCTAGTAGCCTTCCCACCTACATGAGTTGTCTCACCGATATTTTCCCCTTGGTAAATCATCACT
>JZKD02S2163005.1:14080-27256 GCA_000966675.3 Picea glauca
TCCAAAACCCTACACACTCAGTAAAACTGAGTCAATAGCACCTGTCTATGTCCATGCTGTAAAACATCATGTCATCTATCATAACACATCATAATCAAATACAATGTTTTAATATCATAATAATCCAAATCACTTGTGAGAAAGTGTCCTCAAAGAATAAGTTTTCTCAGTGCGCCAGAGCAGGATGTTACATACACCCCCTCTTGGTCTAAACTTCATCCCGAAGTTTCATAGTATAAATGCCAAAATAAGTGTATTACAGTATCATAAGTCTATCTATCAAACAAAAATGGAAACTGTTGGCGCATATCATATGCGTCCTCCCAAGTCGCCAAGTGCAGACTATAATTGTCCCACTGGACCTTGACCTGATCTACCATTTGACGTCATAACTGTCGAACGCAATGATCTAAAATGTATACATTTTCATCCATGAGTGCTCCCTCATCCGATACCTGCAAGGAACTCATGTCAATAACATGCGTAGGATCACTAATATAATGTCTCAAAACAGATACATGAAAAACATCGTGCATATGCCTCAAAGAATCAGGCAAGGCTAGTCGATAGGCCATGGGCCCTTTTCTCTCCATAATCTTGAAAGGCCCCATGAACCTAGGAGAGAGTTTATCTCCCTTTCCAAACTTGATCAAACTCTTATGCAGTTTAACCCGTAAGAAAACTCGATTTCCGACCTCATAACTACGGTCGATTCAGTGCACATTGACATAACTCTTTTGTCGATCCTGTACTTCTTTAATCCCTTGTATTATGGTTTTCATTTGCTCTTCCATTTCTTGGATCACTTCTGGTCCCACCAGGACCCTATCCTCAAGCCAATCCCAACTCAAGGGCATCCGACATGGTTGCCCGTAAAGAAACTTGAAAGGCACCATCTTAATGGTGCTCTGGTAACTATTGTTGTAAGTGAACTCCACTAGTGTCAAGAATTCTTCCCAACACTTTTGTTGGTCCATCATGTACATGCACAACATGTCTTCTAAGGTTTGGTTCAATCGTTCTATTTTCCCGTCAGTCTTCGGGTGATACGTAGTACTAAAGTTAAGTTGGGTTCCCAAAGCCTCTTGGAAACTCATCCAAAATCGTCCAGTAAACACCGATCCTCGATCGAATATAATCCTCTTAGGCACGCCATGCAGCCTCACAATCTCACTGATGAAAACTCTAGCAATTTCAGGTGCCTAATACGTCATATGCATAAGAATAAAGTGAGAACTCTTCGTCAGAGTGTCCACTACGATGAAAATTGAGTCATGTCTCTTTGCCATCAGTGGAAATCCAACAATAAAATCCATTGAAATGACCTCCCATTTCGATTCCGGAATGACATGTGGTTGTAGTAATCCTGCTGGGTGTCTATGTTCAACCTTTACCTGCTGACACTCCAGACACCTGGCCACATAGTTAACTATGTCGACCTTCATTCCCCTCCAGAAGAATAAGGGTTTAAGATTTGCCCTCATCTTCGTGACTCTCGGGTGAGCCATGTAAACTGCTCTATGAGCCTCGCTCAGGATCAACATCCTCAAATCGTTGTTTGGCAGTACGTAAATCTGACTTTTAAGCGTTAATAACCCATCGCTATCAAATGAAAATCCCTCATATCGTGGTACCATCATTGTGTTCTGTCCAATAAAACCCTCGACCTCTTTGTACCAGTTGTTGTCATGCTATAAAGTTAGAATCTTTTCACGTAGATTCATCTGAAGAGGAAACACCGAGAATATGCGTGGTCTCTGACTCAAAGCATCCACCACTCGGTTCACTGTTCCCTTTATGTAAGTAATCTCAAAGTCATACTCGCTAAGAAATTCCGACCAACGCCGTTGTCGTGCGTTCAGGTCACTTTGCATAAAAATGTGTTGTAGTCCACAATGATCAGTCTTTAGGTCAAATTTTTGTCCAACAAGGTAGTGTCTTCAAACCTTCAAGGCATATATGATGGCTAATAACTCCAAATTGTGCATCCCATAGTTCTCGTCATGCCTTCTTAGTTTCCTCGAAATGTAAGCAATCACTCGTCCGTCTTGCATCAAAACTCCGCCTAAACCTTCCTTGGATGCATCTGTGCATACAAAGAAGTCCACGTCCATGTCAGGGACCTTTAGTATCAACATTGTTGTTAACAACTCCTTAAGCCTCCGAAATGCTTCCGTGCATTTCTCAGTCCAAACAAACTTCTTGTTTTTCTTCTGCAATTCTATGATAGGATTTTCTATCTTCGAAAATCCCTCGAAAAACTGTTGATAGTATCTTGCTAAACCCATAAAGCTACGTACTTCCATGACATTCGTCAGCGCAAGCCATTCCATAATAGCCTCAACCTTGGATGAATCTACGGTGATACCTTCGCCGGAGATGACATGCCCTAAGTAGTGAATCATCGATTGATAAAAATAGAACTTGGACAATTTCCCATACAATTTGTGCTCTCGCAGACATTATAGTACCAAGTGTAAGTGATCATCATGGTCCTTCGTCGTACGAGAGTAAATCAAAATATCGTTAATGAACACTTGGACGAACTTGTCCAAGTACTTGCGGAACACCCCATTCATCAAACTCATAAATACCCCTGGGGCATTTGTCAGTCCAAACAGTAAAACAATAAACTCGTAATGTCCAAACCTCATCTTAAAAGCAGTCTTAGGGACGTCATCATCCTTGATATGTAACTGGGGATACCCTGATCGCAAATCGATCTTGGAGAACACCATCGCACCCTTCATTTGATCGAACAGATCATCAAATCTCGGCAAGGGATATTGATTCTTGATCATAGCCTTGTTCAGTTGACGAAAGTCAATGAAAAGCCTCCACGATCCGTCCTTATTTCATATGAAAATAATTGGTGTACCCCATGGTGACACACTAGGACGTATCAGTCCCAGGTCCAACAACTCCTTCAGTTGCATTTTCAACTCTTGTAACTTCGGGGTCGACATCTGATAAGGTGTTCTTGCTATCAGTTCAGTCCTCGGTTTTAGGTCTATCTTAAACTCCAATCCCCTTTCCGGCGGCATCCCAGGTAACTCCTCTAGAAATACGTTCGCAAACGCCTTCACCATCGGAAGGTGTTCTAGACCTTCCGCTACTCCCTTCTCATTTAGTGCAAGGATCGCATAAAGCTTGCACCCCTTGCACATACTCTTCTGTAACTATAAGGAAGAGACAAACCTTAGGGAAACTCCCTAGTTCTGTCCTACAATCACACATCTCTTTCCCTCTTCATCGACTAAGCTCAACCATTTTGTCTTACAGTTGAGTATCGCATCATGCAACTTCAACTAATCCATACCAATCACGACATCATAAGATCCTAGGATCGTGACGTACAGGTTGGCCCTTGTGAAAAACTCTCCTAGGTTAAGGATATAGTCCATAACCCTTCCTCCAACCTTCTGTTTGGCTCCCGAAGCCATCTCCACGAAGCTAAACTCATCCTGTTCGACTGCATTTACCTTAATCCTTTTTAGCACTGCACCAGAAATGAAACTCTCGGTAGCACTGGGATCTATCAAAACACTAAGGGTCTGGTCAGCAATGGTACCTATCATCTCGAGCAAAGTCGACTGATGCTCTGCCTGGAAGTTATTCACTGTTGCATGAATCTGATGGGCCTTTCCCATATCTCCCACTATAGTGGGTTCAACTGATCCGGACGCCCTAGTCCTCTCTAAAGGATAGTTGCGCTGGTAGTGTGGCTCCCCACACGTCCAACACCCCTTCTTCAGCCTAGTAGTCTTGGTACCTGAAGTAGAAGATGATGGCCCATTGGCTTCGAAACTTGGTCTGTTCTACTGAACATGCCTAAACTGTTGCCGTTGCAGGCGGCGCTGCTGCTAATGTTGTGGTCCCCGATAAGGTGTCCGTTGCTGAGGTTGCAGTCGCCAGGGTGAAGTGAAAGCGGTTCCCCTATGGAAGCCATGATATCTCAATGTATGTCTTGCTGGTGTTTGGCGCCATTGTGTTCTCGATGGGACCTATCCTGCTGATCTCGCTCGAGTCCTGGTCTGACCCCCACTGATAAGCTCCTCCTCTGCTATGAGGGCCTTCTAGATGACATTGTGCAAGGTTTGAGGCATCAAAATCCTAACCTTTGCACGCAGGCTGCCGTTAGGGCTGGATACAAACCTTTTGACCTTAAGTTTTTCAGTTTTAAGGTGCATAGCGTACCGGAGCAGCTCCATAAAATGACCCTCATACTCGGGCACCATACGACCTCCCTATCGTAAGGCATTGAACTCATTGAGATGATGCTCAATGAATTCCTTTGAAAGGTACCTCTCTCGGAACCGTTCCTCGAATATTTCCCATGACACGTCTTCGACGACCATGTTTAACTGCGGTAGGAGCATCTTCCACCATAGAAGAGCACTCCCCTTCAGTTGAAAGATTTCCATGCAGACCTTCATGTTGGAGGTATAATCGTGAAGTGCAAAGCACATCACCATGTTCTCCAACCATGCCTTAGTGGCGGCATCGTCCAGGGCACCAAAGAACTTGGGAAATTTGACCTTCTCGAGTTCACGGTGAATGCTACCAGTAACGATCGATGCACGTGGCGGAACCTCAGTGGGCGCTGATGCTCTGGCCTCATCTCTGTCCAAACGGCTGATCAATGCCTCAGACATGCGCTGGAAAGATCTCATCATCCCGACAACATCACCAACTGCTATCTACTCCTGTCCGAGAACCTGCTCATCTCCCTGGGGATTAGACCCCTCAGGTGTGGATGCTACTGGAGGTGTCACACCTCCTCCCCTAGCACCCCGTTTTCTTCCTCTGCAATGTCCTCTAAACATGATTACCTGCATGCACACAATCAACTCGATTAGCAACAGTATAATCCAATCATTTCAATGAAAGCCGTAGCGATCCCAAGTCGCGGGTTGAACCCGCTCTGATACCATATGTAAGGATCCTCCTCGTAACGATGACAAACCTCTTATAACAAGTGAAAAATAATTTTTTTTTGTGTGTGCATGTGTACAAGGGTAACAAGACATTATACTCTGTGCTGCCACATGACGACGAATCATGACACATACAACTGCGATATCAACATAAAGATCTAAGATGCATAATAACATCTGCCATCAATGAACAACAATCAGCTGACAAAATAATAAGACTGACTACCCGCCCGTCCTACCCTGCAGTGGTTAGGACCTCCAAGACACATAAGCAATGCTCAATCCTAGGTTCCCATTGATTTTAACCATTTAAGGTCTCATGGATGGCGACTGTTCTGAGGAACATGGAGGCGTCTACATCCCACCCCAAACCTACAAGTCCAAGTCAACTATGCTAGGTGACCACACCAAGACCATCTAGGACACCTTCTTCTACTAGCATCAAAATTTATAAACCCATCAAGATTATTTAATGTTGACCCTTTTAAGTAATATGCATAAAGTGGACATTGAAACATTTTAATTATGCCTGTATTCAATACTAGGTTATGATATACAAAGTAGCAATTATACACACTTACCCTCTGAATTGTTAAAATAACGGAAAGTAATGAAGGAAATATCTAATGAAAGCCTAACTTGATTACTTATTTCCAAAAACCAAATCTTATAAGTTTCTCAATATTTCAGAAGTAGTTTATTGAACTCAAAAATTGACATATAGTATAATAGATTCTAAGGATAACTATAATTTGACCATTGGCTTCCATTAAAATCTTAATTAACTTTCAACAACATTAAGGATAACTAAAGCATTTTACTCAAGACGAACATTGAATAATTGATTCCTGGTCCACATTGAAATCTATGTCAATCCATGTAAGTCACATCTTATACACGCTTACCTTTAAGTGTTCCCATAATAAAATCCCATGATAAGGTATAATCCTTGAAATATTGCTTCCAATAAAATCTGATCAATAATAATTAAAGACATTTCATAACCAACCAAGATTCAGATGTAAATAAAAACAATCAATCGCTAAAAGCAAGATGCACAGGTGTACAAATTTCTGTCCCAACAGCAAGATGCACAAGTGTAATTAAATTTCTGTCCAACAGCACGACACACGGTGGGTATGGTTGTCAAAAGAATAAGGTTCAGATATGAAGTTACTGCTATTGCAATAACTACCATTTTCTAAATTACGGAAACTCCAAAACTGGCATTAAAGATTACTGCTATTCCACTGTCATTCGAACCGTCATTTCACTATCATTTAAATAAATTACGACTAATTCAAAAAGTCACCAAATAAATTTTGTCAGTTAAAATCCTGGAACATATATTTTGGAAATATCAGTGCATTGAACTACCTGCAGTGTCTATTCCAACCTAACCAAAAATAAAACTAAGAGTTTCAAGGCTAAGTCTACGCACATGACCCTTAAGTGCAATTAATCTTCATT
This sequence comes from Picea glauca, assembly GCA_000966675.3. Classification (NCBI taxonomy): domain Eukaryota; kingdom Viridiplantae; phylum Streptophyta; class Pinopsida; order Pinales; family Pinaceae; genus Picea; species Picea glauca. Next base: position 20,488 of record JZKD02S2163005.1, read on the forward strand.
CCCAATGTATCCTGGAATGAAGCTGCAGTGCGTCACCCTTTAAATCCGAGAACGCTGTCAAGTATTAAGATACACTGAGTCCAAGAATGAGGTTACTGCTGTCTACTGAAGTCATTGGGAAGGGTTCATTTAGTACATAAGAAATGGATACGCTCGGCTCAATGGATTAGAAAAGGTGCTATGCGGAAAGAAAATGGGGACTTGCACAATGGAATTACTATGACAATGTTGAGTTAAAATGCACTGGTCAAANTCAAATGAAAATCCCTCATATCGTGGTACCATCATTGTGTTCTGTCCAATAAAACCCTCGACCTCTTTGTACCAGTTGTTGTCATGCTATAAAGTTAGAATCTTTTCACGTAGATTCATCTGAAGAGGAAACACCGAGAATATGCGTGGTCTCTGACTCAAAGCATCCACCACTCGGTTCACTGTTCCCTTTATGTAAGTAATCTCAAAGTCATACTCGCTAAGAAATTCCGACCAACGCCGTTGTCGTGCGTTCAGGTCACTTTGCATAAAAATGTGTTGTAGTCCACAATGATCAGTCTTTAGGTCAAATTTTTGTCCAACAAGGTAGTGTCTTCAAACCTTCAAGGCATATATGATGGCTAATAACTCCAAATTGTGCATCCCATAGTTCTCGTCATGCCTTCTTAGTTTCCTCGAAATGTAAGCAATCACTCGTCCGTCTTGCATCAAAACTCCGCCTAAACCTTCCTTGGATGCATCTGTGCATACAAAGAAGTCCACGTCCATGTCAGGGACCTTTAGTATCAACATTGTTGTTAACAACTCCTTAAGCCTCCGAAATGCTTCCGTGCATTTCTCAGTCCAAACAAACTTCTTGTTTTTCTTCTGCAATTCTATGATAGGATTTTCTATCTTCGAAAATCCCTCGAAAAACTGTTGATAGTATCTTGCTAAACCCATAAAGCTACGTACTTCCATGACATTCGTCAGCGCAAGCCATTCCATAATAGCCTCAACCTTGGATGAATCTACGGTGATACCTTCGCCGGAGATGACATGCCCTAAGTAGTGAATCATCGATTGATAAAAATAGAACTTGGACAATTTCCCATACAATTTGTGCTCTCGCAGACATTATAGTACCAAGTGTAAGTGATCATCATGGTCCTTCGTCGTACGAGAGTAAATCAAAATATCGTTAATGAACACTTGGACGAACTTGTCCAAGTACTTGCGGAACACCCCATTCATCAAACTCATAAATACCCCTGGGGCATTTGTCAGTCCAAACAGTAAAACAATAAACTCGTAATGTCCAAACCTCATCTTAAAAGCAGTCTTAGGGACGTCATCATCCTTGATATGTAACTGGGGATACCCTGATCGCAAATCGATCTTGGAGAACACCATCGCACCCTTCATTTGATCGAACAGATCATCAAATCTCGGCAAGGGATATTGATTCTTGATCATAGCCTTGTTCAGTTGACGAAAGTCAATGAAAAGCCTCCACGATCCGTCCTTATTTCATATGAAAATAATTGGTGTACCCCATGGTGACACACTAGGACGTATCAGTCCCAGGTCCAACAACTCCTTCAGTTGCATTTTCAACTCTTGTAACTTCGGGGTCGACATCTGATAAGGTGTTCTTGCTATCAGTTCAGTCCTCGGTTTTAGGTCTATCTTAAACTCCAATCCCCTTTCCGGCGGCATCCCAGGTAACTCCTCTAGAAATACGTTCGCAAACGCCTTCACCATCGGAAGGTGTTCTAGACCTTCCGCTACTCCCTTCTCATTTAGTGCAAGGATCGCATAAAGCTTGCACCCCTTGCACATACTCTTCTGTAACTATAAGGAAGAGACAAACCTTAGGGAAACTCCCTGGTTTTGTCCTATAATCACACATCTCTTTCCCTCTTCATCGACTAAGCTCAACCATTTTGTCTTACAGTTGAGTATCGCATCATGCAACTCCAACTAATCCATACCAATCACGACATCATAAGATCCTAGGATCGTGACGTACAGGTTGGCCCTTGTGAAAAAATCTTCTAGGTTAAGGATATAGTCCATAACCCTTCCTCCAACCTTCTGTTTGGCTGCCGAAGCCATCTCCACGAAGCTAAACTCATCCTGTTCGACTGCCTTTACCTTAATCCTTTTTAGCACTGCACCAGAAATGAAACTCTCGGTAGCACTGGGATCTATCAAAACACTAAGGGTCTGGTCAGCAATGGTACCGATCATCTCGAGCAAAGTCGACTGATGCTCTGCCTGACAGTTATTCACTGTTGCATGAATCTGATGGGCCTTGCCCATATCTCCTACTATAGTGGGTTCAACTGATCCGGACGCCCTGGTCCTCTCCAAAGGATAGTTGCACTGGTAGTGTGGCTCCCCACACGTCCAACACCCCTTCTTCATCCCAATAGTCTTGGTACCTGAAGTAGAAGATGATGGCCCATTGGCTTGGAACCTTGGTCTGTTCTGCTGAACAAGCCTAAACTGTTGCTGTTGCAGGCGGCGCTGCTGCTAATGCTGTGGTCCCTGATAAGGTGTCCGTTGCTGAGGTTGCAGTCGCTAGGGTGAAGTGAAAGTGGTTCCCCTATGGAAGCCATGATACCTCAATGTATGTCTTGCTGGTGTCTGGCGCCGTTATGTTCCCGATGGGACCTGCCCTGCTGATCTCACTCGAGTTCTGGTCTGACCCCCACTGATAAGCTCCTCCTCTGCTATGAGGGCCTTCTAGATGACATTGTGCAAGGTTTGAGGCATCAAAATCCTAACCTTTTCACGGAAGCTGTCGTTAGGGCTGAATACGAACCTTTTGACCTTAAGTTTTTCAGTTTTAAGGTGCAGAGCGTACTAGAGCAGCTCCATAAAATGACCCTCATACTCGGGCACCATACGACCTCCCTATCGTAAGGCATTGAACTCATTGAGTTGACGCTCAATGAATTCCTTTGAAAGGTACCTCTCTCGGAACCGTTCCTCGAATAGTTCCCATGACACGTCTTCGATGACCATGTTTAACTGCGGTAGGAGCATCTTCCACCATAGAAGAGCACTCCCCTTCAGTTGAAAGACTGGCATGCAAACCTTCATGTTGGAGGTATAATCGCGAAGTGCAAAGCACATCACCATGTTCTCCAACCATGCCTTAGTGGCGGCATCGTCCAGGGAACCAAAGAACTTGGGAAATTTGACCTTCTCGAGTTCACGGTGAATGCTACCAGTAGCGATCGATGCACATGGTGGAACCTCAGTGGGCGCCGATGCTCTGGCCTCATCTCTGTCCAAACGGCTGATCAATGCCTTAGACATGCGCTGGAAAGATCTCATCATCCCGACCACATCACCAACTGCTATCTGCTCCTGTCCGAGAACCTTCTCGTCTCCCTGGGGATTAGACCCCTCAGGTGTGGATGCTACTGGAGGCGTCACACCTCCTCCCCTAGCACCCCATTGTCTTCCTCTGCAACGTCCTATAAACATGATTACCTGCATGCACACAATCAACTCGATTAGCAACAGTATAATGCAATCATGTCAATGAAAGCCGTAGCGATCCCAAGTCGCGGGTTGAACCCGCTCTGATACCATATGTAAGGATCCTCCTCGTAACGACGACAAACCTCTTATAACAAGTGCAAAATAATTTTTTTTTGTATGTGCATGTGTACAAGGGTAAAAAGACATTATACTTTGTGCTGCCACATGACGACGAATCATGACACATACAACTGCGATATCAACATAAAGATCTAAGATGCATAATAACATCTGCCATCAATGAACAACAATCAACTGACAAAATAATAAGACTGACTACCCGCCCATCCTACCCTACAGTGGTTAGGACCTCCAAGACACATAAGCAATGCTCAATCCTAGGTTTCCATTGATTTTAACCATTTAAGGTCTCATGGATGGCGACTGTTCTGAGGAACATGGAGGCATCTACATCCCACCCCAAACCTAAAAGTCCAAGTCGACTATGCTAGGTGACCACATCAAGACCATCTAGGACACCTCCTTCTACTAGCATCAAAATTTATAAACCCATCAAGATTATTTAAAGTTGACCCTTTTAAGTAATATGCATAAAGTGGACATTGAAACATTTTAATTATGCCTGTATTCAATACTAGGTTATGATATACAAAGTAGCATTTATACACACTTACCCTCTGAATTGTTAAAATAACGGAAAGTAATGAAGGAAATATCTAATGAAAGCCTAACTTGATTACTTGTTTCCAAAAACCAAATCTTATAAGTTTCTCAATATTTAAGAAGTAGTTTATTGAACTCAAAAATTGACATATAGTATAATAGATTCTAAGGATAACTATAATTTGACCATTGGCTTCCATTAAAATCTTAATTCACTTTCAACAACATTAAGGATAACTCAATCATTTTACTCAGGACGAACATTGAATAATTGATTCCTGGTCCACATTGAAATCTATGTTAATCCATGTAAGTCACATCTTATACACGCTTACCTTTAAGTGTTCCCATAATAAAATCCCATGATAAGGTATAATCCTTGAAATCTTGCTTCCAATAAAATCCGATCAATAATAATTAAAGACATTTCATAACCAACCAAGATTCATATGTAAATAAAAACAATCAATCACTAAAAGCAAGATGCACAGGTGTACAAATTTCTGTCCCAACAACAAGATGCACAGGTGTAATTAAATTTCTGTCCAACAACACGACACACGGTGGGTATGGTTGTCAAAAGCATAAGGTTCAGATATGAAGTTACTGCTATTGCAATAACTACCATTTTCTAAATTATGGAAACTCCAAAAATGGCATTAAAGATTACTGCTATTCCACTGTCATTCGAACCGTCATTTCACTATCATTTAAATAAATTACGACTAATTCAAAAAGTCACCAAATAAATTTTGTCAGTTAAAATCCTGGAACATATATTTTGGAAATATCAGTGCATTGAACTACCTGCAGTGTCTATTCCAACCTAACCAAAAATAAAACTAAGAGTTTCAAGGCTAAGTCTACGCACATGACCCTTAAGTGCAATTAATCTTCATTCCCAATGTATCCTGGAATGAAGCTGCAGTGCGTCACCCTTTAAATCCGAGAACGCTGTCAAGTATTAAGATACACTGAGTCCAAGAATGAGGTTACTGCTGTCTACTGAAGTCATTGGGAAGGGTTCATTTAGTACATAAGAAATGGATACGCTCGGCTCAATGGATTAGAAAAGGTGCTATGCGGAAAGAAAATGGGGACTTGCACAATGGAATTACTATGACAATGTTGAGTTAAAATGCACTGGTCAAACGTTGTTATGCATCCAAAAACAAACATGGGACCGCTTAGTTTAAATTCCTATTCATATCGTTGCCAAGTGAAATTAAAATCACCAGTAAGGATGCTATCCAAAAATTGCTTAATTAAATGGCTAGTGGGAAATGCAACACGCTCGCATCTCAGCAAATCACTCACTAGAAATGCAAGGTATTCAACACAATACCAATTTGTTGTCTTAAAAATGGTTAACCTCAGAGATGAAATAGATACGATATCACTGTCCAAAAAGAACATATATTGTTGTCTTGGATTGCTATGGCTGTCCATTAAGGAGGGGTTCCCAGCACTGGTACATAGAGTTAATATCAAGCGGTGACATAGCAGAGGTGAAATCATAATTCAGTAATTTACAAGGAAGGTGCTTACAGTAACTTCATCGCCGAAAATAAGTAAAGAAAAGAAAAAAAATAGCCCCCACTTAATAAAATCACAGTCAATTTAAATCATAGACATTAATATAAATGGCCTCACATACCCAACCAAACACCGAGATTCATCAATAATTTCGTCGGGATGGTACCAGCAAGTGTTGGGATTTATCAACAATTCACAGAGATTTATACAAGGAAGCATTGGGTGATAATCCAAGAACTCGTAGAGATTGTCAACAAAAATGCAGGGAGAAGGGATAACAAGACGCAGAGAAAATCAACCGCAACAAGGTGCAAAAATCACCAACGAGGAAGCAAGATAAATCAAACGCATAGGTCATGCTGAAAAGCGCAAGTTGAACAAGCAAGTGGGGTCGACAACAGAGGTAGAACAACTGCATGGAAATTCTAGCAAGGTAAAGGATGCACGGTGAAAGGAAAACAACGCCAACGACCAGGTTTCGGGGTTAATAACACTCATCAAAGTGGAAGACATCAACTACTAAGGACCACCACAGAAGTAGCCATTTAATGATATAGATGCAATTAGATGAAGTATAAACTAATTCTTATTTCACCCATTACCGAATTGCAACAACTGAGTTAACGTTTTTACAACAATACAATTATAATCGCCGAAGTAAATAAATATGCATTCTACTCCACCAATTAAATGACCATACCGTTGCCATTTCACCCACCTCGAATGCCATCTGCGTGCTCTATTCTCTCGCTCCCGCCGACCCGCGAGACTACACCAGTACCTCCCAGCCAACGCTAGGGGTACTCTTCTTCCCCCTTATCCCCCCGAGCCGCAAAGGGGCCACACACTATCCAGATGGCACGTCTATTTCCCAGCTCACCTCGCAAGGCTGAGCTACCACTCCAATCCGAGCTGGGAAATCCCAACTCCTCACAAGTAAATCATTCAAGTCACTAATCAGGAAGTGTAATGTTATTCTAACAACCGATCCCCTACTTCTTCCTCCTTCCTCTCTTTTATAGAGTTTTAGAACTTCCAAACTTTCCCTAAATCTCTTTTAATTTAAGTTTTAATGAAA
>JZKD02S2163027.1:0-12052 GCA_000966675.3 Picea glauca
TTTTATTATTTTCAAAATGAATCAACTTACAATCAAAGTCGAGATCGGCCACCGCTCCTTGATTCTGATCCTGGGCTCCTCCTCTTCTTTGTCCTCTAACTGCTTTGCGTTAATTCTCCTTAGGCTTGAGGAAAGGCTAAAGGGTTGGGACAAATGGATTTGGAAAATGGGCAGAGTTTCTCCACTATAATTTTTCCTCGTCCAAATGGTACCCCTACCCCTTCTTTTATAGGCTAGAAGGAGCTAGGGTTTTGGACAAACTCTCGGCCATGCATGGCCAGGAGTTTCAGTTAACTGACCCATAGATTTTTGTCCCATCGACAACTTTCTTGTTTTTGTGCTTTGTTAGATAAACACGGGCTGTATTAGGCCTGCTAGCATTCACCCGCGTGCAGTAGTGGGTTAGGGCGCGTGTACCTTCACCCAAGAGGATTTTCAAAGAGGTTGTTCAGCAGATGTTTTGGCAATGAAGGGATATGAGTTGGCCTGATGCCAGGTAAGAATGTGTGGTACAATTTAGGGTTATAACAGAGTTCCATTGACCAAACCTGCATATTAAGCACTAGAAACACAACCCATTATCCATTGTGGAACCTCCCATTTCAGGTCAATTTGAATCATCATCATCCGAAGGTAGTGCTAGCTAACCTTATCATAAGCTTTCCTAAGATCCAACTTTAGAATGAGAGATTTCATTTTCCTAGTTTTGACTGTGTGCATACACTCCTGAGCTACCCCAGCAACATAAAAAATCATCCTATCTTTTAAAAACCCAAATTTCTCCAATGCGATACCATAAGCCAACTTCCCTTTTAACCTATTAGCAATAATTTTTGAAATGAATTTATACACAAAATTACAAAGTGAAATGGGTATTAAGTCATTAAAAGAGGCAGACTTCAAATCTTTTGGGATAAGGGCCACAAAGGTGGTATTCAATGATACAATGACTTTTCCAGATATTCTGGATTCTTCAATAGCCCCTAGGAGGTCATTCCCCATAATATCAAAGAAATGATGGAATAGTTCCTAGGTCCACCCATTAAGACTAGGACTTTTGTCCTTTGGAATTCTTGAAATAGTTTCCTCTGCTTCCTATAGAGTAACCTATTTCCCCACTTCATCACTTTCCTCATCTGTGAAAATATGAGGCACATCCTTTATAAATCTGAATTGAGTAAGTGTATCCTCCTTATCTACTTCTTTGTACATAGTATTGAAAAACTTAAAAGCAATAGACCTAAGATCAGATTGTGAAGTCAAATTGTGGCCTTCTAAATCAGTTAATTCCCAAATAGTATTAGTGAACCTTCTATGTTCAGAAAATTTGTGAAAATACTTAGTCTTCTTATCCCCACTTTGGAGCCAAATGGCTTGAATTCTAAGATGCCATTTTTATCCATCCAACCTTAAAATATCCACTTCCCTCTTCTCTAAGGAACTAATAAGTTCTTTATTTGTTATAGAGTATATTTTAGAAGGGTAATTTCTAAAGATCTCTCCCAATTTCATGTCAATCTGCCAAATTTCATATTTTATCTTCTTCTTTTTCTCAGTCAGCCACTTTATCACTTCTTCTTTGAGTTTTTTAAGTTTCTTGATCCAGGTGGATATTGGTGGCCACCCACCTATTCCAACTAGCTCCTCTTGACAGTTTTTAGCTCAACACGTTCTTTTGTACTTCTTTGTAATTGTGGGTTGTACATTTCTAGGGTTGTTTGAAGCCCTAAAAATCTTCCAGGTGGATACTGGTGGCCTCCCACCTAATCCAACTGGCTTATTTTGTATGTTTTCATGCCAGCACATCTTGTTGTACTTCCAAGGCCATTTTGGGGCCCTAAACATTGTTTTTTTTTCTCGCCACAGTCAAACTATAGACAAAGTAAGTCTTTGATGATGTAATGTGTATTTCTATAAAATACCTTTCCAATGGGCTATCATGTGCCTTAAACATAGGTCGCATGCAAATGTTACAACCCTGGGAAGTTGAGGTACCAACTTACCCATAGGGGCCCACATAATGTTTGGTTTTTCACCTCCTAGTGTTAGGTTTTTGGATGTATAGGTTTTTGGCATTCATGAATAATATCAAAAANTTCTCCAATGCGATACCATAAGCCAACTTCCCTTTTAACCTATTAGCAATAATTTTCGAAATGAATTTATACACAAAATTACAAAGTGAAATGGGTATTAAGTCATTAAAAGAGGAAGACTTCGAATCTTTTGGGATAAGGGCCACAAAGGTGGTATTCAATGATCCAATGACTTTTCCAGATATATTGGATTCTTCAATAGCCCCTAGGAGGTCATTCCCCATAATATCAAAGAAATGATGGAATAGTTCCTAGGTCCACCCATTAAGACCAGGACTTTTGTCCTTTGGAATTCTTGAAATAGTTTCCTCCACTTCCTATAGAGTAACCTATTTCCCCACTTCATCACTTTCCTCATCTGTGAAAATATGAGGCACATCCTTTATAAATCTGAATTGAGTAAGTGTATCCTCCTTATCTGCTTATTTGTACATATTATTGAAAAACTTAAAAGCAATAGACCTAATATTAGATTGTGAAGTCAAATTGTGGCCTTCCAAATAATTTAATTCCCAAATAGTATTAGTGAACCTTCTATGTTCAGAAAATTTGTGAAAATACTTAGTCTGCTTATCCCCACTTTGGAGCCAAATGGCCTGAATTCTAAGACACCATTTTTATCCATCCAACCTTAAAATATCCACTTTCCTCTTCTCTAAGGAACTAATCAGTTCTTTATTTGTTATAGAGTATATTTTAGAAGGGTAATTTCTAAAGATCTCTCCCAATTTCATGTCAATCTGCCAAAGTTCATATTTTATCTTCTTCTTTTTCTCAGTCAGCCACTTTATCACTTCTTCTTTGAGTTTTTTAAGTTTCTTGATCCAGGTGGATATTGGTGGCCACCCACATATTCCAACTAGCTCCTCTTGACAGTTTTTATCTCAACACGTTCTTCTGTACTTCTTTGTAATTGTGGGTTGTACATTTCCAGGGCTGTCTGAAGCACTAAAAATATTCCAGGTGGATACTGGTGGCCTCCCACCTAATCCAACTGGCTTATTTTGTATGTTTTCATGCCAACACATCTTGTTGTACTTCCAAGTCCATTTTGGGTCCCTAAACATTGTTTTTTTTTCTCGCCATAGTCAAACTATAGACAGAGTAAGTCTTTGATGATGTAATGTGTATTTCTCTAAAATACCTTTCCAACGGGCTATCATGTGCCTTAAACATAAGTCGTATGCAAATGTTACAACCCTGGGAAGTTGAGGTACCAACTTACCCATAGGGGCCCACATAATGTTTGTTTTTTCACCTCCTAGTGTTAGGTTTTTGGATGTATAGGGTTTTGGCATTCATGAATAATATCAAAAAGTCCTCTAGAGCCTCATAGCAATCATTCTTCTCAGACGGATGGATGTAGTAGCCACATCTCTGTTGGCATGTTTTACAGGAAGTGTATGCTTGTCATTGATGGAAAGTACAACAACGATGATGGCTTAAGTACAACAAAGATGATCAGCAGTGCAGTGATAATCGGGGAAGAGCAGCAACCGTGATCGTTGGATCAACAATTCAGAATTCTCGATGGCTTTTAGATCTCAATGTAGACAAGAGGAGCACGCAGATATGGAGGATAGATCTCGGGCGTTAGATCCAAGCGTAGGGTACGACCACCATTGGATCCAAGAGATCCTGCACGTTCTTCAAAGTTCTAGGAGAAGAGGGCTTAAAAAATCCCAAAAGCAGGAGGACCATCCATATTCTAGTAGGACACGTGGCGAAAGATCATCATTTAGTTGACTGGAAAGTCAAAGGAATGGGGTTCCCTAACCTGTTGAATTCGCGAAATGTGAAACCCCGAAGTAAACTCCATTTTGGAGTTTCAAAAATCGGGAGATGGAGAAGTCAGAGACTCTCAACATTAGGAGTCCCGAAGTGTCAAAATGCAAAATCCTGAAACAAGACACGTCAACAAACCACGTTAGCTAAGAACCCGTGGTACAACCAGGCAATGACAAGTGTCAAGTTGATTCAACATTTCAGGCACATGTAAGTCACGAATCAGAGTGACATGTGGCAGTTACTCCACATGTGTCAATCCACGTGTGACATCAGCTGGTTTACATCACTTTAGAGTTTCAGGGATCGAGAGTTGGAGATGTCAAAGAATAATAACCACAGGAATCCTGAAATCACGATATGCGAAATTGCGACTTAATCGCAGCCATCAGATCAATATGTGATCTGGACCATTGATCCGACCCCATTTCAGAGTTTCATGGATCAGGAATTTGAAGTGACAAGAACACTAAACGTCAAGAATGTTGAAATCGCGAAATGATCTGAGTCGTCAGATCAAGTGTTGATCAGGACCGTTGATCCCACGCCATTCCAGGGTTTTGGGGATCACGATTTGGAGAGTCGAGATGCCTCATCTCCAAATTCACAAAATGTGAAATCGCAAAAGTGCCTTATGCATAAGGCTATGGTCACAGCCCTTGGTCACATCAGCAAGAGATGGAGGAAAGAGCTAGAGCAACCAAGATCCTTTTCGGGGATCGTGACTAGGAATGTTGAGACACATGGTCACATGAATGCCAAAATGTCGAATGCCAAAATGCCAAAATGAATGCAAGATCCCATGGAATCAATCCAACAGTGCAGGTGAATTTGAACAAGATCAGAGGGCTATTGTAGCAAAACACGATGTAACTACCAGAAACCACTGATGGTTTCTGCCAGAGGACTTGAAGACACTTCGGGATGATTGACAGAGGAGGTGAAGAGTCTCTGGGAATCTTCAAGAGGGATGAAGATGTTCATGGAGGCGATTGACAGCTGGATGAGCATTGAGGCATGTAACTGGAATAGAGAAGGTGAGATCGACTGTCACAGAGAAGGCAAAGAGTCTCAAACTACCAGAGAGGCCGAGGAATCTCAGTATAACATACAGTGATGTGGAACGAGTGGTAAACGACCAAAGAAGCTAAAGAGTCACGATGATGATTAGACAGAGCACTCAAGTTGTGGAGGAATTTGGCGCGGAGTGAGCATGCAGAGGCACTGAGAATATTGCATGCACAAAGACAACAGAGACTATAAGAATGCTAAACAAAGAAGAGATAAGGGTTGTCATTGTGTAGGAGAATTCAAGTGTGTACAAGGAGGNGAAATGAATTTATACACAAAATTACAAAGTGAAATGGGTATTAAGTCATTAAAAGAGGCAGACTTCAAATCTTTTGGGATAAGGGCCACAAAGGTGGTATTCAATGATACAATGACTTTTCCAGATATTCTGGATTCTTCAATAGCCCCTAGGAGGTCATTCCCCATAATATCAAAGAAATGATGGAATAGTTCCTAGGTCCACCCATTAAGACTAGGACTTTTGTCCTTTGGAATTCTTGAAATAGTTTCCTCTGCTTCCTATAGAGTAACCTATTTCCCCACTTCATCACTTTCCTCATCTGTGAAAATATGAGGCACATCCTTTATAAATCTGAATTGAGTAAGTGTATCCTCCTTATCTACTTCTTTGTACATAGTATTGAAAAACTTAAAAGCAATAGACCTAAGATCAGATTGTGAAGTCAAATTGTGGCCTTCTAAATCAGTTAATTCCCAAATAGTATTAGTGAACCTTCTATGTTCAGAAAATTTGTGAAAATACTTAGTCTTCTTATCCCCACTTTGGAGCCAAATGGCTTGAATTCTAAGATGCCATTTTTATCCATCCAACCTTAAAATATCCACTTCCCTCTTCTCTAAGGAACTAATAAGTTCTTTATTTGTTATAGAGTATATTTTAGAAGGGTAATTTCTAAAGATCTCTCCCAATTTCATGTCAATCTGCCAAATTTCATATTTTATCTTCTTCTTTTTCTCAGTCAGCCACTTTATCACTTCTTCTTTGAGTTTTTTAAGTTTCTTGATCCAGGTGGATATTGGTGGCCACCCACCTATTCCAACTAGCTCCTCTTGACAGTTTTTAGCTCAACACGTTCTTTTGTACTTCTTTGTAATTGTGGGTTGTACATTTCTAGGGTTGTTTGAAGCCCTAAAAATCTTCCAGGTGGATACTGGTGGCCTCCCACCTAATCCAACTGGCTTATTTTGTATGTTTTCATGCCAGCACATCTTGTTGTACTTCCAAGGCCATTTTGGGGCCCTAAACATTGTTTTTTTTTCTCGCCACAGTCAAACTATAGACAAAGTAAGTCTTTGATGATGTAATGTGTATTTCTATAAAATACCTTTCCAATGGGCTATCATGTGCCTTAAACATAGGTCGCATGCAAATGTTACAACCCTGGGAAGTTGAGGTACCAACTTACCCATAGGGGCCCACATAATGTTTGGTTTTTCACCTCCTAGTGTTAGGTTTTTGGATGTATAGGTTTTTGGCATTCATGAATAATATCAAAAAGTCCTTTGGAGCCTCATAGCAATCATTCTTCTTAGATGGATGGATGTAGCAGCCAGATCTCTGTTGGCATGTTTTACAGGCAGTGTATGCTTGTCATTGATGGAAAGTACAGGAACGATGATGGCTTAAGTACAGCAATGATGATCAGCAGTGCAGTGATAATCGGGGAAGAGCAGCAACCGTGATCGTTGGATCAACAATTTAGAATTCCCAATGGATTTCAGATCTCAATGTAGACAAGAGGAGTGCACAGATATGTAGGATAGATCTCGGGCGTTAGATCCGAGTGCAAGGTCCAACCACCGTTGGATCCAAGAGAGCCTGCATGTTCTTTAAAGTTCTAGGAGAAGAGGGCTTACAAAATCCCAAAAGCAGGAGGACCGTCCATCTTCTAGTAGGACACGTGGAAAAAGATCATCGTTTCACTGACTGGAAAGTCAAAGGAATGGGGTTCCCTAACCTGTTGAATTCGTGAAATGTGAAACCCCGAAGTAAACTCCATTTTGGAGTTTCAAAAATCGGGAGATGGAGAAGTCAAAGACTCTCAACATTAGGAGTCTCGAAGTGCCAAAATGTGAAATCCTGAAACAAGACACGTCAACAAACCACATCAGCTAAGAACCCGTGGCACAACCAGGAAATGACAAGTGTCAAGATGATTCAACATTTCAGGCACATGTAAGTCATGAATCAGAGTGACATGTGGCATTTACTTGACACGTGTCAATCCACGTGTGACATCAGCTGGTTTACATCACTTCGGAGTTTCGAGGATTGAGAGTTGGAGATGTCAAAGAATAATAACCACAGGGATCCAATAATCACGATATGCGAAATCGCGACTTAATCGTAGCCGTCAGATCAAGATGTGATCTGGACCATTGATCTGACCCCATTTCGGAGTTTCGTGGATTGGGACTTTGAAGTGACAAGAACACTAAACATCAAGAATGTCGAAATTGAAAAATGATATGAGCCGTCAGATCAAGTGTTGATTGGGACCGTTGATCCCAACCAATTTCGGGGTTTTGGGGATCGCGACTTNGAAATGAATTTATACACAAAATTACAAAGTGAAATGGGTATTAAGTCATTAAAAGAGGCAGACTTCAAATCTTTTGGGATAAGGGCCACAAAGGTGGTATTCAATGATACAATGACTTTTCCAGATATTCTGGATTCTTCAATAGCCCCTAGGAGGTCATTCCCCATAATATCAAAGAAATGATGGAATAGTTCCTAGGTCCACCCATTAAGACTAGGACTTTTGTCCTTTGGAATTCTTGAAATAGTTTCCTCTGCTTCCTATAGAGTAACCTATTTCCCCACTTCATCACTTTCCTCATCTGTGAAAATATGAGGCACATCCTTTATAAATCTGAATTGAGTAAGTGTATCCTCCTTATCTACTTCTTTGTACATAGTATTGAAAAACTTAAAAGCAATAGACCTAAGATCAGATTGTGAAGTCAAATTGTGGCCTTCTAAATCAGTTAATTCCCAAATAGTATTAGTGAACCTTCTATGTTCAGAAAATTTGTGAAAATACTTAGTCTTCTTATCCCCACTTTGGAGCCAAATGGCTTGAATTCTAAGATGCCATTTTTATCCATCCAACCTTAAAATATCCACTTCCCTCTTCTCTAAGGAACTAATAAGTTCTTTATTTGTTATAGAGTATATTTTAGAAGGGTAATTTCTAAAGATCTCTCCCAATTTCATGTCAATCTGCCAAATTTCATATTTTATCTTCTTCTTTTTCTCAGTCAGCCACTTTATCACTTCTTCTTTGAGTTTTTTAAGTTTCTTGATCCAGGTGGATATTGGTGGCCACCCACCTATTCCAACTAGCTCCTCTTGACAGTTTTTAGCTCAACACGTTCTTTTGTACTTCTTTGTAATTGTGGGTTGTACATTTCTAGGGTTGTTTGAAGCCCTAAAAATCTTCCAGGTGGATACTGGTGGCCTCCCACCTAATCCAACTGGCTTATTTTGTATGTTTTCATGCCAGCACATCTTGTTGTACTTCCAAGGCCATTTTGGGGCCCTAAACATTGTTTTTTTTTCTCGCCACAGTCAAACTATAGACAAAGTAAGTCTTTGATGATGTAATGTGTATTTCTATAAAATACCTTTCCAATGGGCTATCATGTGCCTTAAACATAGGTCGCATGCAAATGTTACAACCCTGGGAAGTTGAGGTACCAACTTACCCATAGGGGCCCACATAATGTTTGGTTTTTCACCTCCTAGTGTTAGGTTTTTGGATGTATAGGTTTTTGGCATTCATGAATAATATCAAAAATTCCTTTGGAGCCTCATAGCAATCATTCTTCTTAGATGGATGGATGTAGCAGACAGATCTCTGTTGGCATGTTTTACAGGCAATGTATGCTTGTCATTGATGGAAAGTACAGGAACGATGATGGCTTAAGTACAACAATGTGATCAACAGTGCAGTGACAATCGGGGAAGAGCAGCAACAGTGATCATTGGATCAACAATTTAGAATTCCCAATGGCTTTCAAATCTCAATGTAGACAAGAGGAGTGCACAGATATGTAGGATAGATCTCAGGCGTTAGATCCGAGTGCAAGGTCCGACCACCGTTGGATCCAAGAGAGCCTGCATGTTCTTTAAAGTTCTAGGAGAAGAGGGCTTACAAAATCCCAAAAGAAGGAGGACCGTCCATCTTCTAGTAGGACACGTGGCAAAAGATCATCGTTTCACTGACTGGAAAGTCAAAGGAATGGGGTTCCCTAACCTGTTGAATTCGCGAAATGTGAAACCCCGAAGTAAACTCCATTTTGGAGTTTCAAAAATCGGGAGATGGAGAAGTCAGAGANGGGAAGTTGAGGTACCAACTTACCCATAGGGGCCCACATAATGTTTGGTTTTTCACCTCCTAGTGTTAGGTTTTTGGATGTATAGGTTTTTGGCATTCATGAATAATATCAAAAAGTCCTTTGGAGCCTCATAGCAATCATTCTTCTTAGATGGATGGATGTAGCAGCCAGATCTCTGTTGGCATGTTTTACAGGCAGTGTATGCTTGTCATTGATGGAAAGTACAGGAACGATGATGGCTTAAGTACAGCAATGATGATCAGCAGTGCAGTGATAATCGGGGAAGAGCAGCAACCGTGATCGTTGGATCAACAATTTAGAATTCCCAATGGATTTCAGATCTCAATGTAGACAAGAGGAGTGCACAGATATGTAGGATAGATCTCGGGCGTTAGATCCGAGTGCAAGGTCCAACCACCGTTGGATCCAAGAGAGCCTGCATGTTCTTTAAAGTTCTAGGAGAAGAGGGCTTACAAAATCCCAAAAGCAGGAGGACCGTCCATCTTCTAGTAGGACACGTGGAAAAAGATCATCGTTTCACTGACTGGAAAGTCAAAGGAATGGGGTTCCCTAACCTGTTGAATTCGTGAAATGTGAAACCCCGAAGTAAACTCCATTTTGGAGTTTCAAAAATCGGGAGATGGAGAAGTCAAAGACTCTCAACATTAGGAGTCTCGAAGTGCCAAAATGTGAAATCCTGAAACAAGACACGTCAACAAACCACATCAGCTAAGAACCCGTGGCACAACCAGGAAATGACAAGTGTCAAGATGATTCAACATTTCAGGCACATGTAAGTCATGAATCAGAGTGACATGTGGCATTTACTTGACACGTGTCAATCCACGTGTGACATCAGCTGGTTTACATCACTTCGGAGTTTCGAGGATTGAGAGTTGGAGATGTCAAAGAATAATAACCACAGGGATCCAATAATCACGATATGCGAAATCGCGACTTAATCGTAGCCGTCAGATCAAGATGTGATCTGGACCATTGATCTGACCCCATTTCGGAGTTTCGTGGATTGGGACTTTGAAGTGACAAGAACACTAAACATCAAGAATGTCGAAATTGAAAAATGATATGAGCCGTCAGATCAAGTGTTGATTGGGACCGTTGATCCCAACCAATTTCGGGGTTTTGGGGATCGCGACTTAGAGAGTCGAGATGCCTCATCTCCAGATTCACAAAATGTGAAATCGCGAAAGTGCCTTATGCATAAGGCTGTGGTCACATCAACGAGAGATGGAGGAAAGAGATAGAGAAACCAAGCTTCTTTTCAGGGATTGTGACTAGGAATGTCAAGACACATGGTCACACGAATGTCAAATTGCCAAATGCCAAAATGCAAAAATGAATGCAAGATCCCATGGAATCAATCCAACGGTGCAGGTGAATTTGAACAAGATCGAAGGGATATTGTAGCACGACACAATGTAACTGCCAGAAACCATTGATTGTTTATGCCAGAGGACTCAAAGACACTTTGGGATGAATGATAGAGGAGGTGAAGAGTCTCTAGGAATATTCAAGAGGGATGAAGATGTTCATGGAGGCGATTGACATCTAGATGAGCATTGAGGCCTGTAACTGGAACAGAGAAGGTGAGCTCGACTATCACATAGATGACGAAGAGTCTCAAATTTCCAGAGAGGCTGAGGAATCTCATTATAACATACAGTGATGTTGAACGAGTGGTAAACGACCAGAGAAGCTAAAGAGTCACGATGATGATCAGACAGAGCACTCAAGTTGTGGAGGAATTTGGCGCGGAGTGAGCATGCAGAGGGACTGCGAATATTGCATGCACAAAGACAACAGAGACTATAAGAATGCTAAACAAAGAAGAGATAAGGGTTGTCATTATGTAGGAGAATTCAGGTGTGTACAAGGAGGCAGAACGCGGGAGAAGAAATGAACAGTCGAGGAATGGTGCATTGAAGGGATATGGCCCATAGAGAATAAAAGGAAGAAGAACATAAAGTGATAGAGGTGTGCAGAAGACATTGATGCAGATAGGGCAGAGTAGTGTAAAATAACAACAACAGGGCTGGTAAGCCATTGAATAATTTTATATCACTGTAATAAGTTTTAGTAAAAAATAATTTATAATTCAGGGTGGTTGGGAGGTGCTAGGGAGGACTGGTGTCCTCAAAGGTTCAAGTGGGTGCTTGAACACAGGGAGTTGGTGCTTCCTTCTAGTTGGGGCTAGAGAAAATAGGGAGTTGGTGCTTCCTTCTAGTTGGTGCTAGAGAAACTAGGGGGTTGGTGCTTCCTTCTAGTGGGTGCTAGAGAAAACAGAGAGTCGGTGCTCTCATAAAGTTGCAACTTGCAAAAACAGAGGTTGTAGCCTCACAATGAGTTGATGCTCATATGTATGATAATGTAAAGAATGTATATAATACTTATCATATAAAGAAAAAGAGGGTTTTACCCTATATGGGTTTCCGCGGGAATTATCTGTCTCTGTTTTTCTCATATATGTGACTAATGTTGAATGTGCCTTTGCTTATTTCCCATTATTGTGATCATCATTGAGTTCCCTATAAAGATTTTAAAAGAAGCATAATTTTTTAAGCATGGTGACAACTGATTCACCCCGCCTCTCTCAGTTGTTCAACAATTGGTATCAGAGCCAACCCCTTTTTATCTAAGGGTAGATCCTAGAGCTTAAACATGTCAAGCCATGAAGGAAATTCAACCAATAAGGCCCCTCTGTTCAATGGAACAAA
>JZKD02S2163038.1:0-16018 GCA_000966675.3 Picea glauca
CAACCTATTCAAAATATTCTCTAACCTTCGGATCTTCATTTATCAATGCGAAGTCTTGAGGCTCGAGCGTTACAGTTCTTCCACTCCGTGCCCCTTTCCTTATGTTTTGGGATGTTTTCATGGTGTAATGTGTGTTTTCTTTGCACACGCGGTAGCAAAGATGACTTAAAACGAGAAACACACAGTAATCCTGACTGACCAGGTTTGTGACATAGCTGATAGAAATCAACTTTCTCGCAGTGAGAAAACTCAGGGCTTGCAAGAAAATCACAGATGACTTGTAAAATCGGATGGTAAAACATGCAAGACGACTGCCATTTATAACTGAATGTGTGAGGGATGGAATCACGATAGAGGACATTGAATCCATGGTGATGGGAAGCCCTGAAAGAAGCTAAATATTTTTGCATCACACTCACATGATGGGCACACTTTGGAGTGTGTGAAGTACCGATGATAAGAGCTGCAGAGTATATGTGATATGAGCGTCGTGATTTCTTATCCTTTCTGACTTCATAATGAGGTGATGATGGTCGTTATATCTGCCAACGTGACCCTTACTCTAACAAGTTTCCTCGACCTTTGGCACGTAAAATCCCCCCTTCTGACAGGACCCGACCTTTACCATTTACCCATGTCTGATTTCTGATGCCCTCTCCCGACTCCAAAGGCCAAACCAACCACTTGTTGACTTCGACCCATTCGTTGTTCGGTACCTGAACTCACATGCTTTGACACACAGACCATGAATCACCTAAGACTAACTCTAACTGAAAAAATGATGGCTCTAACAGCCCCTTTGCGGTTCGGGGGGATAAGGGGGAAGAAGATTACCCCTAGCATTGGTTGGGAGGTACTGGTGAAGTCTCTGTGATTAGTAAGTGGGAGGAAGGAAGGAGCACAAATTACTGAAGAACATCTTCGATTATTCGTTGCTGGTTACAGTATTCTTATTTGAGATTGCGATTGTATTAAGTTTATTTGTATATAAAGTTTTAAAAATTGTTGTAAGTTGTCATGGATTCTGATATAGAATTGGTAAGCTCCTTGTTAGTTTTTGTGAATCCTAGGAGTGAATTATTGGTAAATTGTAAATATTGTTTAAGACGAATTCCATTATATATTGAAATCTACTTGGAACTTTCAACTTGTATATGAGATTTGTAGTTTTATTTTTCCCTTCATATAAAGGCTCTAAATTTTTAAGTCTTCCTTTATCTGCTTCGCTAGTGAACGAAGTTCACTCTGATATTCTTATTGGACTATTTCATGAAATAGGAATTAAAAATCACAACCTTGATAATTGTGAATACATTACAACATGTATGAGTTTAACAATGATGGCGTTCATGATGTGAACTCTCTGTGTATTGAGTTATTTATGAATGAATAAATTGTTGTTTTTAGACATGCTAAGAAAGTGAATGTCATCTTGATCGCTGCCTGGAATTCACATATCAAAATTTAAAAATTATTATCTAAACAATCAACTGACCCAACGAGTATTCTTGTACGTTGCCCCTTCGATTTAGTAGCTCGATTTGATTATTAACTCTGTCTTTTCCTTGAATTTTCGCTGTGGATGCATGAGATTGGTATAATTTATTTATGTTATATTATAACCAGTAATGGAGTATGACGCTCATCTTACTTCTTCAAGATGACCAGTTCTTTTTTTTTAAATCCCAGATTTCTGTTTTACTTGTGCACTTCATTTTCCGTGTGCACTCTCCTCTTCTTGTCTTGTGGGATTGGCATTTTCGATCATGGCTCTTCCCTTAACACCTTGCATTGAGAATTAATGATGACTGGTATGTCGATTTGGGTGCTTCCCAGTGAATAAACAAACCATAACTTTGTTTGTTGTTTATTTCTTTTATTTTCTCTACATCAGGAGTTGCTTACTCCCTTAAATCTTATTGAGCATTGAACCTACCTTCACATTGCTACATAAAATGAGAAACTCGGTATTAATTGTTGTCCATCTGTTAAGCTTTTCATTTTTGTTGTCTGTAATTTTTAATTCGATTTTTTTTGAAAATTAGTTCCGGATTAAGGGCCGGATTAGGTGTTGGATCCAGGACCAGAGTGAGTGTCGGATTAGACTATGCACTAATTCAATGACTATATTGAGGCGTACAACTCTGTTTCATGACTATGTTCTTTAGCACCTTGTGTTTGAGTTGAGTTGGGAAAAACTCTAATGAATTTATTGACACTTACAAACCCTTATTCGTGTTCTAAATTTTTGAATTATATTTCTGTTTACAATGTTCTATACAGTTCTGAGTATAAATTATGATTCAAAAGGAAATCTAGATTCGCTGCTCATTTTAGTTGAGAACTCTGAAATTTTATTTTTGTTTTGCTGGTAGGGAGGTTTTTTTTGTTGATTTTATTAAGTGGAATCAATTCGTAGTGCCAGCTTGAACTCGCAGATTGATATATCTTTAAATCGTTCTTACTGATATCAGATTGTCTTGGTTAGTTCCTTGTTTCAATCCAAAATTTTCTTTTCCTGGGTTCTTGTTTTTAGCCTTGGGCATCTTGAATGATCTTCTCTTATGCCTTGAAACTCTGCCTTTATCAGCTTGCAAATCCCGTCACTTTTGAATCCTCTACTCACTGCTTGTGGAGTTTAATTTAAGTTACCAGAATTTAGTGCTAGATTAAGGTCTGGATTGAATGTTGAATTTTTATGCACATCGGTACAGGGGTTGGAATAAATTCCAGAACTCCTTCTTTTGTTTCTTTACTCGTAGATGTAATTTGGCATCTAATTATCTATTAATTGTTAAACATAATATTGGTCTTCTCTTAACTTCTTTAATGAATTTTGAGATAGCAATTGCATTCTTATTTATGGTTGAATAATAAGTGGTCTTCCTTTAGTTCTTTTAAAATGGATTTATAAATCAGCTTGTGTTCTTTATTTATTGTTAAATAAAAAATTATCTTCTTTAATTATCCTTATATATGGATATGAAAGATAGCATGTAATCTATCTTATCTAATTCTTAATTATGGGCTAAACTTCTTATAGTTTCTTTGCAATGGGAATGTAAGGTAACCTTGGAATCTGTCCATATTGCTTGTTATGATTGATCCTCTTAGTTCTTTTAAATGGATGTGTAAGTTGTCGACTTCTTATTAATTGCTTTATGTTGATTTTTATTTGCTTTATAAAAATCAATACATAATGAAAAGTAGCATTTTATTTTAATGTATTGCTCAAGAAGATTGATCTTCTTGTGGTTCTTATAATTGAATATGTAGTTTTAGCTTTCAAATTACTTACATATACTTAGAAGATATTCCTTCATATGAAGGTGCATAGTTGAGCTACATGAGGCTAAGTTTGTATTTATGCTCTTTTGGTTTTATTATTCTATATGTAATAACCTCTTACTCATTTACACTCCTTGTTGCTTAAGGATTGATTCAATATAGTGGATTATTGAGGGACCATGAACAATTGATGATTGCATATGATTGATTAATCTAAGTTGATTTATGATTTATGAATGGATTAATGGGATTAGATACTTCCTTGTTCTTGAGAAGAGTTGCCAGTCCTGAGACCTTAAGTGGTCAAAATCAATCGGATCAGTCTTGGACTTGAGCGTTGATTATGTGTCTTGCAAGTCCTAACCATGCAAGATAGGTTGGGCGAGTAGTTTCCTTATGTTATCACTTGATATTTGTTGATTGAATAATAGTGGTGTTTCTTTCAGTTGATTATGATGATATTGATTGTCTAGTTATTAATGTATGCTATGGCACATTTTCACTTGTACTAGCGTTTGTTAAAAAAAAAAACAATTACCTCTTTGTACTCACTTTGTTGTTGTAACAGAGGGGACATTACAAAATCCTACCCAGGGTTAGACTCCTAAATCCCTAAAGTGATAGAACTTTAGGATTTTATCCCTAGAGTCTTGATTTCTTGACCTAGGTGAAGCTACAAGAAGGGAGAACATATTTCTAGGGCCCAAAAGTGATCGCACCCTAGAAGATCCCTCTCCTCAAGGTTTAATCTCTAAGGTCATAATGTGCTAGAACCTTAGAGATTGAATCCTACCTCTAGGTTTCATTTATATTAAGTTCTAAGTGAGTTTCATTTGTTGTTGTAAAAGACTCCATAGCCCCAAGGCACTAATCATTGAAGCTCTCTTATGGTGAAAGCGATAAAAAAACTCTTTATTCTCAACTTCTCAAGCTACCTACTAACTTTACTAACACTAACTTGAGCTAAGTTGATTGCAAACTTGCTGATGTTGAAAAGGTTTGCTACAACCATATCAATACACTTTAATTTTTTGCATACATTGATTTAAAGGTGGTTTAACTTACCCAAAAATCACATATAACAACTAGATACTAATCTAGTGAATTTGTGCTATATTTTCATTGTCAATTGGTGCATTTCTGAAGCATAATTATTGTTGTTGTTGTTATAAATTTATATTGTTGTCATAAGACTTTCGTATTGCTGCTAATTTGTACCAGCTATAGAAATTTCTCATTTTCTAGTGTCTCAAGAGGTTTTAATTGCATACTTGTACTTGGAAATAATTATTTATATACTACAAGTGTTCTTGTTCTAGGAAGGTATTCAAACCGTTACCTCTTATTTCTCCTTGACCTAGACCTTGACTTAGGTGATCAAGAGATAGGGTGGTAGGCTTGGATAAAAAAATTTCTATTTTGATCCATTGAGGTCACTGGGGAAGCCTCCATTGTGGTGGACCTCCTCCATCACTAAAACTAATGGATTGGTTACTAAGGTGAAAATGTTAGGATTTCCTATAGTTACACAAGAATTGGGACACTTGTGGTGGGATTTGAACAAGTACAAATCTTGTGATAACATTTTGGCGTCATTGTCGGGGAGGATTGCGACATTCTCCTCAATGACACATCTTCTGGTAAACTTTCTCCCAAATCCTTGGCAACTCCACTGAGGGTGATCACCTCACCTTCCTTTGATGATCAAATGGTGATCATATGGTGACTCCATTGATATATTCTGAGGTGTCTGAAGAAATTGAGCATAATAATATCAGGACAAGAAGATTGGTGGAAAAGGCCTCAAGCCATAATTCTATTCATCTTAATAATACAAATATATAATACAATAATGAAACCACCTCAATTGTTCTCACATCAACACCTCAGCAGGATATAAGGTAGGAGGAGACAATATAGGAATATAGAAATACACTTAGGATAACAACGATATCCTAGTATGTAAAATATACAAAGGTGGTATACTAAGACTTAATGATTGTATATGAGAAAGAGGCTAACATCCCCCCCCCTCTCAATCACAAGTTTGAACAACAATACCAACAAAGCTGGTGCATAAGTTGGTATATCTCCATGTCTTCATGCTAAAACACCTAAGCTGAACCACAATGAAGAACTGCCTGAAAAACCACCAAATTTGGATGCTGAGAAATCTGGATAACCTCACTGTGTAATCATGTGAGCCAAAATGCCAACAATTTGTTCACTAATGTGAACTCCAATATGATGACAGTGAACAAAGAGAAGTGAATCAACTGCAAGTCTGCCACATCCCTGAAAATGCTTGACAACTCAATCAATGCCAAGATGCAATGCAATAGGATCCATCCGTCCTCTGCTAGGTCCAATGACCATCTAGTTGAACCAAATGTCCACATCATTTCTCTCAAAATCAACATCCCCGTGTATGATTCAATATAGAACCATCATTCTGCCAAAGTCTGCCGTCTACAGACTGCAGTTGCCCATCTGGAAAATTTGATGTTTGTTGTTGTCGAAACTTTCTGTCTGACAACCATCTTCAATTTCATCATCAATTCCCTCCTTTTTCAGCTGAAAGGAGGGACCACAAGTGGTTTCATGAACCATCATCAATGGAATTTTGAACTCCCCCCCTTAAGGTGCATGAGATTTTCATCATTGTACTCCCTCCTTTTATGCTCAAGAGAGTACCATACTTGTTTCATTTTGAGTACAACACAAAGTGGGCATGTAGAAAAAACCACATGTTATCTCATCCCTTGAGGGCCATGCTTGAAATCTACGCCATAAGGGGACCACTTATGTGAGGTAAAATTTTTTTATGTGATATAATATTGGTCTTTACTCGAGTTTGAATTCTACGGTAATACTTATATACTCACTTGGTTGTTGATGACCATTTTTGAGGATCTATCCACTCATAGAAAATCTTTAATCTTGCAGGTTTATTCAGTGTTGAACATTTGTCTAAAGAATGGTTATGCTTGCCACAATGATGTCAATGATGGAGATCAAAACACTCATTCTCCTTGTGACCAACTCGATTACAATGTTGACACTTATCATTCTAATGCTAAACTTGAACAGGTGAAGTTGAATTTTCTTGAAGGAATCCAATGCTCACAAATAAAATTGGTTTGGAGTAATTTGGAATATGAAATCTGTTTTGATTTTCATATCCTAAGCCATGTCGATTCCTATTGAATTGTAATTCCTCCCAAGGTCTAATGATCCTCTTGGAAAGATCATTTTGTACTTGATGACGTGCTTCACATTTACTTTCACTTATACTTATTGTATCACTCTATGCTTTGTCATCTTTTTCTTGCAATTCATTTTCATTAATTCAATTTGCTTCTGAAGTTGGCTTGTTGATTTGTTCCTTCACCGATTGTTGATCAAAATCATCATCATCATCATCATCATCATAGAGAGGGTTGTTCTGAACAAAAACTAGTTCAGAAAACTTCATTGGCTGTTGACTTTTGAGTTCTATGAACTCATCATTCAATAGATGGGATTGTTCTTGTAGAATTCTAACTTTGGTTTGCGTCACTTGCAAACAAGTTATCACTGACTGAAGAGTTTCTTTGTTCAATATCACTATGTTGTCTTCAGTGGTGTTTATTAGAGTGTTCAATAACTCTAATAATTCTAGATTTCGCTCCATTTGAACATGCTCGCTTGTTCACTTGCTCTTTAGTCTCACTTGTACTTCAGGCTCGCTTGAATTTTCTTCACTCGAACTGGCTCGCTTGAACTTTTCTTTCTTTCTTCCAAGAAGTTGATGATGTCTTTTACCACCGAAAATGCATCCAGACTTGTGATGTTTACAATGATTTGAGTTAATCTACTCAACCTTGTCAATTTCAACTCAAAATTACAATGAATCTTAGGTGTCGGGCTCAACCGAGAATGCACCCAATTACAAAGAAATTCAACTTGATTTGATTGGACACTTACAAAATAATTAAAGTTGATCTTGATTACTTACAAAAAATACTATTTGAAAGTTTACAATAAATGTCGATTTTAAAGTTGAGTTGATCTTCAAATTTGATGATGCTTTGAGTCCTTGATTATGAGCTTGATGTGTCCATTGTTGATGTGATTTCCAACTTGATATATTCATTGCTTCTTAATTACTTTGCTTGATTGTACTTGAATAACATTATGCATGAGCTTGTGTGTTGCGTAAATGCTAAAATTGTAATTGTGTTTATGTAAAAAACTAGACAATAAACAATATAAGCCTCCATGAAAATATCACCAACACACACTACACAAGGTGTATCTAAGATCCCCTTATTCAATTTCGGGCGGATATAGAACATGAAGCAAAAAATGATATTTTTATTGAAAATGATGTACATGAAGTCTACAACTAGACTTCTTCTGTAAACACTTATAACCCCTTTTACAAATTAAACTCTAGCATTGAAGGGATTCTCAACAATTTCACAAAACTCTCACCTTGACATCAAACTTTACTTTAATTTTTACTTGACTTACAAAAGTTGCATTTTATTTTGACTTGTACTCAAAAAAATCCTCATGTCTCCCTTTTTAAAAAAAACATACACCCCTAACTTTAAACCATGGAATCCATCACTTCTAAGACCTTTACAAACCCTTTTATACATATATGAGCTTATAACTCATTGATGCTTTTATGGACTTTGATAAAATAATGAAAAAGGTTAACTTTCTTTTGTCCACGTACACCATAATGGAAATAACTAGAAATTCCCTTCCATGATGTCATTAATAATAAGCTATTATTAATGACAATTCCATTACACAATTGTGAAGTAATGCCGAATGTAGCCCATACTTTCATTTATACGACCACAACCTTTATATGCACAATCAATTGCAGGATGGTCGTTCAAACATTGAATTCTAATCTGGTCATCGTCGCCTGGGGTCCACATGCTGCTGTGAGAAATGAATAAAATCATATGGACACCACATTCCCTTTTCTGTTATCGCTCATCATATTATTTTCAGGACTGTTATCACTCATCGCTTCCCTAATCCAAGTCCGAGCTCATATTTCTTCATCTTTCATGCACCAATTCCACAAGGGTATTCACCATGTATTGGCCGTTTTTTTCTTTATACCTCGATTTTCTCCAAGGAAATAGAGTATGTTGGCTTTAGCATACACGGGAACCTTTTCTGAAGGCATATTTCTCTTATGAACTTTTAATTCTTCAGATTACAATCAATAACCCTTATATCGCTTGAAAACAAATCCGTAGAGCCTCCAGATCAACACATATATCACAAAAGGCGTTCCGAGCACCCACAAATCAGAACACACAGGGATTTCCAGATTAACACATCAATTATTTATTAACCATAACTGTTACAATCAATGACATGATTATCCAAGATGGGTGTACACTGCTCTGAATCTCTCCCTCTAGTTAGATCAGGACATAAGAATTATATTGATATTAAAAGCAAATCTCAAATAGTAAATTTTGGTTACTTTTCTCATAACCAGAAAATAAGGAATAACCAGTATGATATAGAACCAAAAAGAAGGTCCAAAAATGATGATCAATATTTTATAATTGAAATCCCCTTTCCTAAAAAATGAAATACCTCCTTGAAGACATTCCTTGAAAAAGAAATCCAAACTAAAACCATATATGTATTGTGTTGGTGTAGATCGCTGCAAGTAATGCGTCACTATGAATAGATCGCATGTAGACCAATTGGACACGTGGACAACTGCAGTGGCTTTTGATTTGTTCTTGAGCACTCTGCTCAGATCTGGGCTTGTGCAGGTCTCCTCATGCAGGTGTATATATCAAACTCCTCATCTTGTGTGCAAATTTTCTCATGGATAGCCCTTTATTTCACGGAGATCGTCTCACATCCTCTCAAGATTTTGCAGCAGCGCAATTAAAAAGAAACCTACAAATGCTTTTGACACCATCGCTCTAGGATGATAAAGAACAAGAGAATAAGAATTTCACATTTTCACAGTGCCAATGAATAGCTACCATTGAGGATCAATCATGCTCTGATACCAATTGAAGAAATTGAGCATAATAATATTAGGACAAGAAGATTGGTGGAAAAGGCCTCAAGCCATAATTCTCAACATTGTATTCATCTTAATAATACAAGTATATAACATAATAATGCAACCACTTCAATTGTTCTCACATCGACACCTCATCAGGAGATAAGATAGAAGGAGACAATATAGGAATCTAGAAACACACTTAGGATAACAACTATATCCTAGTATGTAAAATATACAAAGGTGGTATACTAAGACTTAATGATTGTATATGAGAAAGAGGCTAACARTGTCATCCTGCTCTCAACCTTGTGATATTGTGTATTTTTAAGTAATGGGATTATGGCATGATGGCTACTTCACAAGATATTCCCCTCCCTAGATATTGAAGACATCCCGGGATATCCAAATCATTTTTCTCCAAGATGAGGGAGAAATTGTCCAAAATTTGATGGAGACCCATCCTTGGCCATTACTCATGTCATGAATTTATTGAAGTATGTTTTGAAGATAGATGTGACACATCAAGATGTATTGATAATATTATTTTTTCTATCTCTGGAAACAAGACAAAAGGACTGGGTTGAACATACTCTTAACCCATAGAGTATATATTCTCTTACAATATTCATTGAGGAATTCCTCAAAAGATGAGCCCTAATAACACAAATATATGAAGATGATTTCCATGAGCTCATGGTAGCCCTCCAAACAGAAGGGTTATGTTCTAGCCCCGTTGAGGAAGATGAAGAATCCATTGACAAACAAGAAGTTGAAGAGAAGATTCATGAAGAGGGTTATCAAACCATTGAGGAGGAGAAAAAATTACCTCATGGCTATGTTAAAGACAATGAAGACTTAATTGAAGAACAACATCTTGAAGAGGTGAGTCATGAGGAAGGTTATCAAGAAGAACACGAGTTGCCTTGTGAATATGCCGAAGAAGAACACATTGATGAAACACACCTTGTTGAAGATTTAATCCACAAAGACTCTCTTCATGAAGATGATGTGTCGATATTTTCTCCTCCATTTGATGAGTTCATCCAAGCTTCCTTTCCTCTTGCACATGAATAAGAAAATGTGGTAAATTATACTCCTTTCCAAGTTTTTGATGTTGCTTTATTATATGATTTGGAAAGTGAATAAGTGCTAGAGGAACCCTTGGATGCAATAAACCTTTCATGTTATGATGATAAAAATAATGATGTGATTGATAATATTGATGAGTTTATAAATGTTGGGAGACGTAAATGGGATGTGATTTCTTTTGGTCTTGATGGATATCTCATTTACAACATTGAAGGTCATTTTCAATTGTTTCATTTACAACAACCATATATGACTACTAATGATTCAGATGTTTGGCAACAAGAATACGACATGATTACGAATTTGTTGCAACCACCTGGGGATGAGATATTACAACATTCCCATGATGACTTATGGTCATACCTTGGGGGTTTGATACATATTATATCAAGAACTTGGATTTACTCTACTAAGAAAATTTTCAACTACACGAGTGCTCCAATTTTGATGCGGGTAAGGACATGATTTTCCTTGAGCATGGTTTTTGTGACAAGACTTTCCAACCTTATCCCTTTTCACCTTGTTATTCCACTATAGATATGGTTCATAGTCTTCCTCATGAGAGTCACTTACTTGTAGCACACAATTATTTTCAACCCATGGTTTTTTGTGGGGGTTTTCGGTTTCACACACATGACCAACAAGCCTTGGGTTGGAAGGAAATTTTTTTCTCTAGGTCTGGTATGATCCCCTACTTAGCTCTTTCTTATTCCATGGGAAACCTTAGTGTTTTCCTTAGGTTCCTTCTCAGTCTTCGAGTGTTGGCTTGGTGGTTGAGGATTGTTGGAGATACTTCACACACACCTAGGATTTATTTTTCTTAAGGTTTTCCCTATGTTTATTAGTCATTATTCAATCTCTTATATTTTAGGAAGAATATTCCTCTAGGAGAATATTCTCTCCAGTTCACACTTCAGTTTGATCAGTTGAATGGAGTCTAGATGCCACATTGGTATTATCACCATGCAACATTGGGATCACCACCAACTAACGCGCATTGTCCTTGGGATCATCACAATACTAGTGCATTACTCATGATTTCATGATCTCCTACTCACTCCACTCTGTTTCAGTCAGTTAACTAAAGACTGATAGACTAGTTAACTCAACTAGGTGGCAGTTCACTCCTATAACTTCCTGAGAGACTAGAATAGGTGGCAGTTTACTCCCACAACTGCTCGTGTGTGTCCAGATAACTCTAGACCACCACTATGGTGCATTGGTGATCTGAACCTAGGGGGTGATTAGTTTCCAATAATTGGTTGATTATGTCACTCCTTCAAAAAGGTCGGTTATAGATCGTTTTACTTGAGCGATGTGAAAATAAAGGTAAAGTTGAAGTTTTATGAACTTGAATCCAAATTGAATTAAAGTCTCTGAGATTCCTTATGTGTTATATGTCATGCTTTCATTTACTAATCTATGTGCGGAAATTCATGAAATTAAACATAAGGACAAAATACACATAAGAGATATGACACTTTCCTTGATAACATAGTTCACCCAATGTGGGCTACCTCTCTGAGTCATGCTCCCAAAGCTTGATCACTTTATTCTCCTCACTGTAATGATGTCTCTCCTTACAAGTTGTAAGGCCAAAGTCCCTTTTCGGTGACGACAACAAGAGATCAGAATGTGATCAGGAATGTATACAAGCTTCACAAGTTCTCATGCTCATGAGGCATCCATGATGATGACATGGACATCATTCCCACTTACTCAATACATAAAAATAGGAAGAATAAAATATGATCCCCATCATCATGGAGCCATCAAGTGCCTTAGATATTCTACTCAGATCCAAGCATAAATATGCAGCCCATAAAAGATCCTGAAACCACGAGATTTAGAACTGCTTCATTGGCCACATATCATGCAAGTGCCACAATTTCTCTGTCACATGTAATTGATTGGTTTTATGTGGAAGAAGAGAATAAAATAAGGAATACGTTGATCTTGCTGCAACCTCTCCATGCTCCTTCAGACCTGTAACATGCATGCTATGTTGCAATATTTAATGACAAAACAACATAATGAAAATCATGCTTACATTGGATTCTCCAGAGATTATCTTGCTGATTTGAAGCTCTGCTGCAAAAACAGGCCTCGCCATTGGATTCACGTCGCCAAATTACCTAAAAATGACTTTCAAATCGTCTCCATCAAACATAGTCACCTTCAGGCCCTTTCTAGACCTCCTACCTCGATTCATGTGCAATTTTGGGAAATTAATGCACTGTCTGCATTGAAATACATGCCACTCTACGGCCTAGATGTGCTCCCCCATGCAATGACAAAGTTCAACACTTAAGTAAAAAAAAGGGTGGAATTACCCATGAGCCAGTTTAGCTGAATTGGTTGGCGGAGGCTAAGTTAAGGCGCTGGTTAGAGGAGGTCATGGGGTAAAATCTGATGGCTTCCTTTTTTCATGCTTCCCAACACTCTACTAAAGTTGGTGAATCCTTGCCAAATTTGGCGGATCTGCTAGATTTGGCGGAGTGTAGTTTTAAACTGAATTTCAAAATTTTTGCCATGCGCCCTCACTGGGCATTTGTAGTCTGCCACATGGAAGCCTATGATTGGACCATGTGGAAACCCCCCATTGGCCCTACTGATTGGGCCGTCCACGTCACCTACTGACGTCACTTGTATGGATTTCCACGTCAGCTGCTGACTGTACTTGCCACATCATCTGTACAAACTGCAACGTCAGTTGTACGGACTGCCACGTCAGTTGTACGGACTGCCATGTCATCTATATGGACTGCCACATCAGTCTACCATGTCATCTATATGGACTTCCACATCATCCTGCCATGTCATCGGTACAGACTATATAGACTACCATGTGGCACGATCCAATTGGTCCACGGATTAGACCGAAAAAGCCAAAATTGGGTGACACATGGAAGCCTCTGGTGCTACCACGTCATCATGCTGACGTCATCATGCCATGTGTCTCCTTCTTATTCCTTCCACACATGTTGTACAAATTCTGACATCATCCGTATGGATTTTGACTCATCCCCTGCTTACTGGGCTAGTTCGACCAAACTTTGACAACGAATATCTCTCAATCCGTAACTTTGTTTGACGAGTCATTTCTGCCGTTGGAAATATTGTGATGCGTTCTTTTTGATCATGTCATTTTCATGGAGTTTTGGGAACTTAAATTTTTCCCTTTCTCTGCCTACTGAGGCCATTCTGAGCCTCATGGGACACTTCTGAAACTTCTGTGATGTTCCCTAGATCCATTCGGATCACACCTCTCAAATGAAAGGAATTTTGGTCCCCAAAATTCGTTACATTATAAGTTTCATGTCCATTGGACTTACAATAAGAAACCCATATCCAAACTACCTCACAAGGCCTAACAATATCAACATGTGCCAAAAAAATAAGTGATATCAACAATTATCACTTTTACACAATACCCTTCTACGGGGTCCGAATCGCAACATGTGATTTACAAAGTTGGCCACTCTCAACTAACTCAAGTATTTTCCCCATTTGTTCAACCATTATGCCTAACATGTCCTCTTTACTGATTTGTCCTTTCTCTGGTAGTTGGTCTTCTCCTGGTGGTGGATTTCCCTGTAGCACTGCCTGACTGGCTATCTCCATCAGAGGTGTTTACCTGGTCTTCTTGTTCCTCTTTGGACGTAGATCTGGATGTAAGGCCCAACAAGTGGCCTCATGATGCCCATAATTGCTACAATGGATGCAATAGCCTTTCTCCTTCAGAAGTACATTTCCCCTGCTCTTTTCTATGTGTGGAAAGCAATTTGCCATCCTCGTCCTTCTCTTGGTTGCCATAACCTTCCCGCAAAAGGATTTTCTCTTCCAACATTGGGACACTGCGTGGTTATTCAATCCATAAAAAGTGCATGGTCTTTGATTCCATAAGCTCTGTTTTATATGATTAACATGCTTATAATCAAATGGAATTTTAGAGTTTCGAGATTTCTTATACCTCGGAAAGTTTCCTCTGGAGTCAGACTGGTAAGAAGAGTTGGTTTCAACTCTTTCATCGTGATTCTCATCTCTCCCTGGAGATGTCTCGAATCCTTGATCATGAGAAGCTGTGCTCTCAGCCTGCACTAAATCAATTTCATCTCTTGATGAATTGTTGACTTCTAGAGTCTCAGTAACTGTCCTAGGGTCTTCTTCCTGAATGATTTTGGATATTTCTCCAACATCCTTTGGGTCATAGCCTATCTTGGCATATCGAGGCCAAATCACTGCCTCGATGGGATCCACAATACCTTGGCCATTGGCTCCAAGGCCTCCTCCTTCGTATCCCATTTTTCTCATCAACTTTAAGTTGATGCAAGAAGCATGTTGTTCAAGTATTTCAAAAGAATCATCATCATTAATCAAGAAAGGAACTACACATGGTTTATTTACCTCCATCTCAAACTGTGACTCTTAGTCTGTTTCTTGAGAGATGTCTAGTTGTTCCTGGTGAGAAGGATCAGTGGAAGATGATTCTAGGAATTCTCCTTGGTTTCTGGATGCATGTAGGTCATCTTCATTTGCTTCAAAAACTGTGCATGGATTTGTAGTGTCATGCTTGCACCCATAATTAGTTAAGTTTCCATGGTCACAATATGGTCCTATCATCATCTCATTCATAGAGCCTTCCCCTGTCTGCATCTTAATGGCCTATAAATTCGGTTGCAGCCTTTGGTTCTCTTATTTTGCAACATGCAACAATGTATTCAATCCAACATTCTTTGCTTGAAGAATTTGGAGCTCTTGAAGCTCATTGAACCATGACTGTTTTGGTGACCTTGCCATCCTTAGCTTCAACACCTGCAATCAATATTAATCCTTCTCTGATACCACATGATCTGAACCCCGGGGATGATTAGTTTCCAATAATTGGTTGATTCTGTCACTCCTTCAAAAGGGTCATTTATAGATCATTTTACTTGAACGATGTGTAATTAAAGGTAAATTTGAAGTCTTATGAGCTTGAATCCAAATTGAATTAAAGTCTCTGTAGATTCCTTATGTGTTATATGTCATACTTGCATTTACTAATCTATGTGCGGAAATTCAAGAAAGTAAACATAAGGAAAAAATACACATAAGAGATATGACACTTCCCTTGATAACAGAGTTCACCCGATGTGGGCTAGCTCTCTAGGTCATGCTCCCAAATCTTGACCCCTTTATTCTCCTCATTGTAATGATGTCTCTCCTTTACAAGTTGTAAGGCCAAAGTCCCTTTTCGGTGATGGCAACAAGAGATCGGAATGTGATCAGGAATGTATACAAGCTTCACAAGTTCTCATGCTCATGATGCATCCATGATGCTGACATGGACATCATTCCCACTTAATCAATACATAAAAAGAGGAAGAATAAAATATGATCCCCATCATCATGGAGCCATCAAGTGCCTTAGATCTGCTGCTCATATCCAAGCATAAATATGCAGCCCATACAAGATCCTGAAACCATGAGATTTAGAACTACTTCATTGGCCACTTATCATGCAAGTGCCACAATTTCTCTGTCACATGTAACTGATTGGTTTTATGTGGAAGAAGAGAAGAAAAGAAGGAATAAGTTGATATTGTTGCCTTG
>JZKD02S2163038.1:16028-42983 GCA_000966675.3 Picea glauca
AACATCTTGAAGAGGTGAGTCACGAGGAAGGTTATCAAGAAGAACACGAGTTGCCTTGTGAATATGCCGAAGAAGAACACATTGATGAAACACACCTTGTTGAAGATTTAATCCACGAAGACTCTCTTCATGAAGATGACGTGTCGATATTTTCTCCTCCATTTGATGAGTTCATCCAAGCTTCCTTTCCTCTTGCACATGAAGAAGAAAATGTGGTAAATTATACTCCTTTCCAAGTTTTTGATGTTGCTTTATTATATGATTTGGAAAGTGAATAAGTGCTAGAGGAACCCTTGGATGCAATAAAACTTTCATGTTATGATGATAAAAATAATGATGTGATTGATAATATTGATGAGTTTATAAATGTTGGGAGACGTAAATGGGATGTGATTTCTTTTGGTCTTGATGGATATCTCATTTACAACATTGAAGGTCATTTTCAATTGTTTCATTTACAACAACCATATATGACTACTAATGATTCAGATGTTTGGCAACAAGAATACGACATGATTACGAATTTGTTGCAACCACCTGGGGATGAGATATTACAACATTCCCATGATGACTTATGGTCATACCTTGGGGGTTTGATACATATTATATCAAGAACTTGGATTTACTCTACTAAGAAAATTTTCAACTACACGAGTGCTCCAATTTTGATGCGGGTAAGGACATGATTTTCCTTGAGCATGGTTTTTGTGACAAGACTTTCCAACCTTATCCCTTTTCACCTTGTTATTCCACTATAGATATGGTTCATAGTCTTCCTCATGAGAGTCACTTACTTGTAGCACACAATTATTTTCAACCCATGGTTTTTTGTGGGGGTTTTCGGTTTCACACACATGACCAACAAGCCTTGGGTTGGAAGGAAATTTTTTTCTCTAGGTCTGGTATGATCCCCTACTTAGCTCTTTCTTATTCCATGGGAAACCTTAGTGTTTTCCTTAGGTTCCTTCTCAGTCTTCGAGTGTTGGCTTGGTGGTTGAGGATTGTTGGAGATACTTCACACACACCTAGGATTTATTTTTCTTAAGGTTTTCCCTATGTTTATTAGTCATTATTCAATCTCTTATATTTTAGGAAGAATATTCCTCTAGGAGAATATTCTCTCCAGTTCACACTTCAGTTTGATCAGTTGAATGGAGTCTAGATGCCACATTGGTATTATCACCATGCAACATTGGGATCACCACCAACTAACGCGCATTGTCCTTGGGATCATCACAATACTAGTGCATTACTCATGATTTCATGATCTCCTACTCACTCCACTCTGTTTCAGTCAGTTAACTAAAGACTGATAGACTAGTTAACTCAACTAGGTGGCAGTTCACTCCTATAACTTCCTGAGAGACTAGAATAGGTGGCAGTTTACTCCCACAACTGCTCGTGTGTGTCCAGATAACTCTAGACCACCACTATGGTGCATTGGTGATCTGAACCTAGGGGGTGATTAGTTTCCAATAATTGGTTGATTATGTCACTCCTTCAAAAAGGTCGGTTATAGATCGTTTTACTTGAGCGATGTGAAAATAAAGGTAAAGTTGAAGTTTTATGAACTTGAATCCAAATTGAATTAAAGTCTCTGAGATTCCTTATGTGTTATATGTCATGCTTTCATTTACTAATCTATGTGCGGAAATTCATGAAATTAAACATAAGGACAAAATACACATAAGAGATATGACACTTTCCTTGATAACATAGTTCACCCAATGTGGGCTACCTCTCTGAGTCATGCTCCCAAAGCTTGATCACTTTATTCTCCTCACTGTAATGATGTCTCTCCTTACAAGTTGTAAGGCCAAAGTCCCTTTTCGGTGACGACAACAAGAGATCAGAATGTGATCAGGAATGTATACAAGCTTCACAAGTTCTCATGCTCATGAGGCATCCATGATGATGACATGGACATCATTCCCACTTACTCAATACATAAAAATAGGAAGAATAAAATATGATCCCCATCATCATGGAGCCATCAAGTGCCTTAGATATTCTACTCAGATCCAAGCATAAATATGCAGCCCATAAAAGATCCTGAAACCACGAGATTTAGAACTGCTTCATTGGCCACATATCATGCAAGTGCCACAATTTCTCTGTCACATGTAATTGATTGGTTTTATGTGGAAGAAGAGAATAAAATAAGGAATACGTTGATCTTGCTGCAACCTCTCCATGCTCCTTCAGACCTGTAACATGCATGCTATGTTGCAATATTTAATGACAAAACAACATAATGAAAATCATGCTTACATTGGATTCTCCAGAGATTATCTTGCTGATTTGAAGCTCTGCTGCAAAAACAGGCCTCGCCATTGGATTCACGTCGCCAAATTACCTAAAAATGACTTTCAAATCGTCTCCATCAAACATAGTCACCTTCAGGCCCTTTCTAGACCTCCTACCTCGATTCATGTGCAATTTTGGGAAATTAATGCACTGTCTGCATTGAAATACATGCCACTCTACGGCCTAGATGTGCTCCCCCATGCAATGACAAAGTTCAACACTTAAGTAAAAAAAAGGGTGGAATTACCCATGAGCCAGTTTAGCTGAATTGGTTGGCGGAGGCTAAGTTAAGGCGCTGGTTAGAGGAGGTCATGGGGTAAAATCTGATGGCTTCCTTTTTTCATGCTTCCCAACACTCTACTAAAGTTGGTGAATCCTTGCCAAATTTGGCGGATCTGCTAGATTTGGCGGAGTGTAGTTTTAAACTGAATTTCAAAATTTTTGCCATGCGCCCTCACTGGGCATTTGTAGTCTGCCACATGGAAGCCTATGATTGGACCATGTGGAAACCCCCCATTGGCCCTACTGATTGGGCCGTCCACGTCACCTACTGACGTCACTTGTATGGATTTCCACGTCAGCTGCTGACTGTACTTGCCACATCATCTGTACAAACTGCAACGTCAGTTGTACGGACTGCCACGTCAGTTGTACGGACTGCCATGTCATCTATATGGACTGCCACATCAGTCTACCATGTCATCTATATGGACTTCCACATCATCCTGCCATGTCATCGGTACAGACTATATAGACTACCATGTGGCACGATCCAATTGGTCCACGGATTAGACCGAAAAAGCCAAAATTGGGTGACACATGGAAGCCTCTGGTGCTACCACGTCATCATGC
This sequence comes from Picea glauca, assembly GCA_000966675.3. Lineage (NCBI taxonomy): Eukaryota > Viridiplantae > Streptophyta > Pinopsida > Pinales > Pinaceae > Picea > Picea glauca. The sequence continues at coordinate 19,188 of JZKD02S2163038.1, forward strand.
TGACGTCATCATGCCATGTGTCTCCTTCTTATTCCTTCCACACATGTTGTACAAATTCTGACATCATCCGTATGGATTTTGACTCATCCCCTGCTTACTGGGCTAGTTCGACCAAACTTTGACAACGAATATCTCTCAATCCGTAACTTTGTTTGACGAGTCATTTCTGCCGTTGGAAATATTGTGATGCGTTCTTTTTGATCATGTCATTTTCATGGAGTTTTGGGAACTTAAATTTTTCCCTTTCTCTGCCTACTGAGGCCATTCTGAGCCTCATGGGACACTTCTGAAACTTCTGTGATGTTCCCTAGATCCATTCGGATCACACCTCTCAAATGAAAGGAATTTTGGTCCCCAAAATTCGTTACATTATAAGTTTCATGTCCATTGGACTTACAATAAGAAACCCATATCCAAACTACCTCACAAGGCCTAACAATATCAACATGTGCCAAAAAAATAAGTGATATCAACAATTATCACTTTTACACAATACCCTTCTACGGGGTCCGAATCGCAACATGTGATTTACAAAGTTGGCCACTCTCAACTAACTCAAGTATTTTCCCCATTTGTTCAACCATTATGCCTAACATGTCCTCTTTACTGATTTGTCCTTTCTCTGGTAGTTGGTCTTCTCCTGGTGGTGGATTTCCCTGTAGCACTGCCTGACTGGCTATCTCCATCAGAGGTGTTTACCTGGTCTTCTTGTTCCTCTTTGGACGTAGATCTGGATGTAAGGCCCAACAAGTGGCCTCATGATGCCCATAATTGCTACAATGGATGCAATAGCCTTTCTCCTTCAGAAGTACATTTCCCCTGCTCTTTTCTATGTGTGGAAAGCAATTTGCCATCCTCGTCCTTCTCTTGGTTGCCATAACCTTCCCGCAAAAGGATTTTCTCTTCCAACATTGGGACACTGCGTGGTTATTCAATCCATAAAAAGTGCATGGTCTTTGATTCCATAAGCTCTGTTTTATATGATTAACATGCTTATAATCAAATGGAATTTTAGAGTTTCGAGATTTCTTATACCTCGGAAAGTTTCCTCTGGAGTCAGACTGGTAAGAAGAGTTGGTTTCAACTCTTTCATCGTGATTCTCATCTCTCCCTGGAGATGTCTCGAATCCTTGATCATGAGAAGCTGTGCTCTCAGCCTGCACTAAATCAATTTCATCTCTTGATGAATTGTTGACTTCTAGAGTCTCAGTAACTGTCCTAGGGTCTTCTTCCTGAATGATTTTGGATATTTCTCCAACATCCTTTGGGTCATAGCCTATCTTGGCATATCGAGGCCAAATCACTGCCTCGATGGGATCCACAATACCTTGGCCATTGGCTCCAAGGCCTCCTCCTTCGTATCCCATTTTTCTCATCAACTTTAAGTTGATGCAAGAAGCATGTTGTTCAAGTATTTCAAAAGAATCATCATCATTAATCAAGAAAGGAACTACACATGGTTTATTTACCTCCATCTCAAACTGTGACTCTTAGTCTGTTTCTTGAGAGATGTCTAGTTGTTCCTGGTGAGAAGGATCAGTGGAAGATGATTCTAGGAATTCTCCTTGGTTTCTGGATGCATGTAGGTCATCTTCATTTGCTTCAAAAACTGTGCATGGATTTGTAGTGTCATGCTTGCACCCATAATTAGTTAAGTTTCCATGGTCACAATATGGTCCTATCATCATCTCATTCATAGAGCCTTCCCCTGTCTGCATCTTAATGGCCTATAAATTCGGTTGCAGCCTTTGGTTCTCTTATTTTGCAACATGCAACAATGTATTCAATCCAACATTCTTTGCTTGAAGAATTTGGAGCTCTTGAAGCTCATTGAACCATGACTGTTTTGGTGACCTTGCCATCCTTAGCTTCAACACCTGCAATCAATATTAATCCTTCTCTGATACCACATGATCTGAACCCCGGGGATGATTAGTTTCCAATAATTGGTTGATTCTGTCACTCCTTCAAAAGGGTCATTTATAGATCATTTTACTTGAACGATGTGTAATTAAAGGTAAATTTGAAGTCTTATGAGCTTGAATCCAAATTGAATTAAAGTCTCTATAGATTCCTTATGTGTTATATGTCATACTTGCATTTACTAATCTATGTGCGGAAATTTAAGAAAGTAAACATAAGGACAAAATACACATAAGAGATGTGACACTTCCCTTGATAACAGAGTTCACTCGATGTGGGCTAGCTCTCTAGGTCATGCTCCCAAATCTTGACCCCTTTATTCTCCTCATTGTAATGATGTCTCTCCTATACAAGTTGTAAGGCCAAAGTCCCTTTTCGGTGATGGCAACAAGAGATCGGAATGTGATCAGGAATGTATACAAGCTTCACAAGTTCTCATTCTCATGATGCATCCATGATGCTGACATGGACATCATTCCCACTTAATCAATACATAAAAAGAGGAAGAATAAAATATGATCCCCATCATCATGGAGCCATCAAGTGCCTTAGATATGTTGCTCATATCCAAGCATAAATATGCAGCCCATACAAGATCCTGAAACCATGAGATTTAGAACTACTTCATTGGCCACTTATCATGCAAGTGCCACAATTTATCTGTCACATGTAACTGAGTGGTTTTATGTGGAAGAAGAGAAGAAAAGAAGGAAAAAGTTGATCTTGCTGCCTTGCTGCACCCTCTCCAGGCTCCTTCAGACCTGTAACATGCATGTTATGCTGCAACATTTAATGAAAAAACATAATGAAAAACATGCTTACATTGGCTTCTTCAGAGCTTAGCTTGCTGATATGAAGATTTTCTGCAAAAAAATACCTCTCCATTGGATTCACATCACCGAATTACCTAAAAATGAATGTCAAATCATCTCCATCGGACACAGTCACCTTCAGGCCCTTCCTGGACCTCCTACCTTGATCCACATGCAATTTTGGGCAATTAATGCATTGTCTGCATTGAAATCTGTGCCACTGTACGACCTGGGAACGCTCCCCCATGCACTGACAGAGTTCAAAACTTAAGTAAAAAAAAAGGGCGGAACTACCCATGAGCCAGTTTAGCCGAATTGGTTGGCGGAGGCTAAGTTAAGGTGCTGATTAGAGGATGTCATGGGGTCAAATCTGTTGGCCTCCTTTTGGAACGCTTCCCAATGCTCTACTAAAGTTGGTGAATCCCTGCCAAATTTGGCAGATCCGCCCGATTTGGTAGGACATCGCCAGATTTGGCGGAGTGTAGTTTTAAATTGAATTTTGAAATTTTTTCCATGCACCCTCACTGGGCATTTGTCGTCTGCCACATGGAAACCTATGATTGGACCACGTGGCAACCACTCATTGGCCCTGCTGACCGAGCCTGACACATCACCTACTGATGTCACCTATACAGAATGCCACATCAACTGCTGACTATACCTTCCACCTCAACTGCCACTTCATTTGTACAGATTGCCACGTCAGCTGTACAGACTGCCACGTCAGCTGTATAGACTGCCACGTCATCTGTACAGAATGTACAGACTTCCATGTCATCTGTATTGACTGTATAGACTGTACAAACTACCACATAATCTATACGGACTGCCATGTCATCTGTACAGACTACCATGTTGCACGATCCGATTGGTCCACAGATCAACCCAAAAATGCCAAAACTGGGTGACACATGGCAGCCTCTGGTGCTACCACGTCATCATGCTAAAGTCAGCATGCCACGTGTCGTATTCCTTCTCTTGCCACATGTGTTGTATGGATGTCGACATCATCCATACGGATGATGACGTGAGCAGTACAAATGATGACTCATCCCATGCTGATTGGGCTAGTTTGACCAAACTTTGACCGCGAATATCTCTTAATCCATAACTCCGTTTGACGATACGTTTGCGTCGTTGGAAATATTGCGACACGCTCTTCATAATCATTTCATTTTCAAGGTATTTTGGGAACTTTTAATTTTTCCCTTTCTCTGCCTATTGAGGCCATTCTGAGCCTCCTAGGACACTTTTGAAACTTCTATGATGTTCCCTAGATCCATCCAGATCAATTGGCTTCTTCTCTAGTGTGCATTGGTTGAGTTATACAATGTATATCATGTATAAATTATCATTCATTCATTTGGTTGATGAGAATTCTTCCATTCTTTCTCTCCTGCTTCTATTTTTTCTATTTTCTCTGCAACTGTGTATGTCAATTCCCAGCTAGATCTATTCTGTGTAGGTTCAACACATTTACATGGTATCAAAGCTGAAGGACTACGAGGGAAAAGACATACCAAATTATTTTTACAGGTACCGAAGATTGAAGACAGTGGAAAAATGGAATTTCTAAAAGAATTCATTCTTACACATTACAATTTATTTGCATGGAAGGAGAATATGATAATGCATCTTTGAAGCAGAGGATTTTATAGGTTAATCATGAACACAAATATAGAACCAACATTTTCCATTGAAAAATCCAAGTATCTAAATCGAATGGATGAAGCGTTTGGAACAATTTGCAGTCTCATTTCTCCTGAACTCCTCTTTCACATATCCTCCTGTAAAATCCCCAATGAAGCCTGGAACACCATGGAAAGGATTTTTTGAAAATAGGACAAGATGAGGGGAAACATGCTCTAGGTGAAATTTCTCACATTGTATCAAATAACCTTCGACAATCTCTAATATTTCTTTACCAAATATAAGGATTTGTTGTCGCAACTCAAGGCTTGCAAGGTTGATAAATCTAAGGAGGAGAAACAAATGGTTCTCACCATTCTCTCCAAACTTGGTCCATGATACTCTTTGTTTTTATACACATTTCATTTAGTTAGATTCACCTCTGGAGCCACCTGGAAGATTCTGTCTCTTGAGGACTTTATTGAGTCTTTGACACAAGAGTAGAACAAGCTCATCAACATGGGAAAAATCAAAGGCCCAAAGGCACATGCACTTACTGTGCAATATGGAAATGATCATCAATATCATAAATCTAAATATAAAGACAAAAGGAAAGAACATTCAAATCCAAAGAAGGAAGGGTACTCAAAACCCTTCAACGATTCCTCCGGATCCAAAGGTGGAAAGGGAAGAAAAGGGGAGAAATGCACTTACTGCCATAAAGGATTCCATCCAGAATCTACATGTATGCAGAAATAGATAGATCTAATGATCCAAATACTTAAGAAAAACAACCTTGGAGATCACATCCCTGGGGGTTCCAAGAAGAAGAATCTAGAAAATCAGAATCCCAAGAAAGGCAATTCTAGCCATTCTTTGATTTCCATCAACTCCTCTCCCAATGCTTGGATCTTAGATTTAGGAGAATCACACCACATGGCTGCCACAAAATAATTCTATTCTTCATTGGATGCATGCAAAGGTCCTCCTATTCTAATGGGGGACAACTTTGTAGTCGAGGTCACTAAAAAAGGAAGAATTGAACTCACAGATAGAAGCTTCGAGAATGTGCTGCACGTTCCCAAACTTTTTGTCAATCTTCTCTCCATGTATCAGATGAAAAACTCTAGCACCAGAAAGAGAGTCATATTCACACATAATGTAGTGGATATATATGGCATGCAAACCAATTCCAGGGTTTCTACTGGTGAGGTAAATCATCAATCTAAACTCTACACATTTTCTGAGTTTATTGAACCAGATTCTGCATTATTGCTTACCCATGTTGATGAAAGCAATAAGATATGTCACAAAAGGTTCAGGCATTTAAATTTTAGATATATGCAAAAACTTAGCAAGCAAGGAATGGTTGATGGTCTACCCGACATCCACTTCTCCAAGGAATTTGTGAGGGATGTGTTCCTCGAAAACACCCTCAAGAGAAATTCGACAAAGGAAAGACAAAAAAGGATTCCTCTCCTTTAGATCTGATCCATAGTGACCTCATGGGCCCTTTTCTGCATCCATCAATCAATAAAGCAAGGTACGTTCTCATTTTTGTTGATGATTTCTCACGCTTCACATGGATTTTCTTTCCAAGGAAAAAATCAGAGGTATTTCAACACCTCAAAGATTTCAAATCCCTTGTTGAGACACAGTCAGGAAATAAAATTAAAGTTATACGAACAAATAATGGGGGAGAGTATGTCAACCATGAGATACAAAATCTTTGTCATGAGGCAGGTGTTATAGCTCTAAAATCCCCTACTCATGCATACATGGCCTTGTCCCTCTTACTTGCATATTTTTCCAAATCACTGTTGATAATATCTTCTTAAAAAAACATTTTTTAGAATATGTACGTGCCCTGCACCACTACATCTCACGTACATATGCCTGTTGCACCATTACAACCCACATATACTTGAAAAAGTTGCAAGGAATTCATTGAAATTCACGAGCTATTGGAAGTTTCCCAACTAATCCACCTGCTATAGCCCATCACCCAACCAAATAACCATCCTTTTGTCATATAAAAGGAGGTGTTGGGGTCTCATTTCAAATCTAGGCATAATAACAATGAAAATATGCCCAATTTCACTTTCCCTCATTGCCCAAGATTTTGCTTCCTTTTTTGAGATATTGCCTCAACATTCCCTCATCAGCCCCTTCTTCCTCCATTCAACCCATTCCCTTCCATTGAGGTGATAAGAAGGTTGAGAGAAGAAGTCCATTCAAGGTGCACTTGGAGCATGGTAAAGAGGATCTCAAACCAGGTTCGCAGAACAGTGGCCGACACAGATTGTAAGTTTCAGTCTTTGTATGATGAATAAAAGAATCACATTTTCCTGTCCCAAATGATGATGTTTTCTGTACTTTAATTGATTTATACTTAGAATTTAATATCTAAACCTAACTCATGAATAGAATAACATGCTTGTAGTCCTTGTTTTCACATGAATATAATAAATTATATAGAATAACCCTAATTCAGCCTTGGGAGGAGACGTGCAATCATTGGAACTACCAAGCTTGAGGAGATCATCACTAGACGTGGGATCAAAGGTATAGTTACCCGATCTCTTCTCTTATTTTCTTTCTTTACATTAGTTTTGGTATGTTTGGGGTAGAGTAAAATAGATTAACTTTCCTACAGTCATTCACTTTGTCTACATCTTAAACCCTGGTGTATTTAAAGGGAGGTTTTTCCCGCTAGCAATGCGTTAGATATTATGCTTAGTTATGATAAAATGCATTCTCTAGCTCATAACCTTTTGTGCTTAAATTATCTTTATTTTGGTTTATGATTAAGCACAGGGGTAGATATTAGATATTCTAATACAATGTTGGGATGGTTTTACTAGTTATAAGATTATACCTAGCATTTCTACTAACATAGAGTATAGTAGGTAGCATAGGAATCTGCATTTTTCATATCATAGTAGTATAGTTGCATCTTACTTGGATTTGCATACATTCTTATGATTTATATATTCTTTTATTACATCATTGCATATTGTTATGTTACATTTATATGTTTTCCATGCTCATATTAATATGTTAGAATAAAGATATCAAAAAAATTATTTTCAAGTTTTTTCTCTAGATTTCTGATAGTTAGCATATTTTCTCATATGAATAAAGGATGAGTGATCCACATCCGATAATTTGAAATTTTTCTTCAAAATATAGAGGCACAGGTCATACCTAGATATGTTGAGGTTCTCATGTGATCTACGCTGAGCACATGTTCCATATAGGAGCCAAATGTTACCCCCCTAGCCTAGGGGTAAATAAGGATACCATGTATTGAGGCCCACATGTAGCAGACATGGAGTGCCGAAAGTCATATTGAAAAGCATAGCATGCATGTTCCCTCCTATTCATGTTGATCACCACTCATCGCCAACAACAAAGAAACATCTACTATATCAACTTAATCCCAAAGGAAAATAGGTCTTGCTTCATCCGGTAACAAGTCCGGTGTCATGGTAAGTGTCACTTTAATATTTGAAGCATTTGAGCATGTTGCAAAGAATCCTTTCTTGATTATGGAATGTTTGCTTGGAAATTATACATTTTGCCTAATTTCACCTTGGTGGTTGTGATTCTATCCTAGTAATTTGGTCCCCATTGGGAAAAGGGTTTCTACTGGGTAGTTCCTTGAAGGTTCATTGTACCATTCCCATTAATACTTACCACTTTCTGCACCTCTTCCGCTTTGTTTCCTCATCTTTTTGGTTTTTGGGCTCATTGACCCCAATAAGGGATTGTACCTCATTTCATGGGAAGAAGGGGCTAAAGGCCTAGAGGTGTTGTAGATGGAAAAATATAAAAGCCATATATTATCGTTCTAGATGCTCGCCCTAAGGTCCTATTTTCAATAAATCACTTCTCCATAAAAAATGAAGGACCTGTAAAAATGAAAACACATAATTAATAAATGTCGCGCTTGTTGGGGAAATTCATTTTGTGTTGTCTCTTAATTTCCATTGCATATGGAACACTATGTGTTTCTAAATTCATGTGGAATTGAGGAAATCCTTTCTTTCCATTGCACACAGTACTCAATGTTCAGACCATAATAAATTAATGGAAATAAAAGGGCTTGGAAAATTGTTGCATTGCGGACGAAGGGAAACACACCCTCCACAAAGGCATCCAAAAATGAGACAAAAGAAACTTTTGTATGTCAAGAACCCCATTCTNTCACCGAATTACCTAAAAATGAATGTCAAATCATCTCCATCGGACACAGTCACCTTCAGGCCCTTCCTGGACCTCCTACCTTGATCCACATGCAATTTTGGGCAATTAATGCATTATCTGCATTGAAATCTATGCCACTGTACGACCTGGGAACGCTCCCCCATGCACTGACATAGTTCAAAACTTAAGTAAAAAAAAAGGGCAGAACTACCCATGAGCCAGTTTAGCCGAATTGGTTGGCGGAGGCTAAGTTAAGGTGCTGATTAGAGGATGTCATGGGGTCAAATCTGTTGGCCTCTTTTTGGAACTCTTCCCAATGCTCTACTAAAGTTGGTGAATCCCTGCCAAATTTGGCAGATCCACCCGATTTGGTAGGACATCGCCAGATTTGGCGGAGTGTAGTTTTAAATTGAATTTTGAAATTTTTTCCATGCACCCTCACTGGGCATTTGTCATTTGCCACATGGCAACCTATGATTGGACCACGTGGCAACCAATCATTGGCCCTGCTGACCGAGCTTGACGCATCACCTACTGATGTTACCTGTACAGAATGCCACATCAACTGCTGACTATACCTTCCACCTCAACTGCCACTTCATTTGTACAGATTGCCATGTCAGCTGTACAGACTACCACGTCAGCTGTATAGACTGCCACGTCATCTGTACAGAATGTATAGACTTCCATGTCATCTGTATGGACTGTATAGACTGTACAAACTACCACATAATCTATATGGACTTCCATGTCATCTGTACAGACTACCATGTTGCACGATCCGATTGGTCCACAGATCAACCCAAAAATGCCAAAACTGGGTGACAGATGGCAGCCTCTGGTGCTACCACGTCATCATGCTAAAGTCAGCATGCCACGTGTTGTATTCCTTCTCCTGCCACGTGTGTTGTATGGATGCCGACATCATCCATACGGATGATGACGTGAGCAGTACAAATGCTGACTCATCCCATGCTTATTGGGCTAGTTTGACCAAACTTTGACCGTGAATATCTCTTAATCCGTAACTCTGTTTGACGATACGTTTGCGTCGTTGGAAATATTGCGACGCGCTCTTCATAATCATTTCATTTTCAAGGTATTTTGGGAACTTTTAATTTTTCCCTTTCTCTGCCTATTGAGGCCATTCTAAGCCTCCTAGGACACTTTTGAAACTTCTATGATGTTCCCTAGATCCATGCAGATCAATTGGCTTCTCCTCTAGTGTGCATTGGTTGAGTTATACAATGTATATCATGTATAAATTATCATTCATTCATTTGGTTGATGAGAATTCTTCCATTCTTTCTCTCCTGCTTCTATTTTTTCTATTTTCTCTGCAACTGTGTATGTCAATTCCCAGCTAGATCTATTCTGTGTAGGTTCAACACATTTACATGGTATCAAAGCTGAAGGACTACGAGGGAAAAGACATACCAAATTATTTTTACAGGTACCGAAGATTGAAGACAGTGGAAAAATGGAATTTCTAAAAGAATTCATTCTTACACATTACAATTTATTTGCATGGAAGGAGAATATGATAATGCATCTTTGAAGCAGAGGATTTTATAGGTTAATCATGAACACAAATATAGAACCAACATTTTCCATTGAAAAATCCAAGTATCTAAATCGAATGGATGAAGCGTTTGGAACAATTTGCAGTCTCATTTCTCCTGAACTCCTCTTTCACATATCCTCCTGTAAAATCCCCAATGAAGCCTGGAACACCATGGAAAGGATTTTTTGAAAATAGGACAAGATGAGGGGAAACATGCTCTAGGTGAAATTTCTCACATTGTATCAAATAACCTTCGACAATCTCTAATATTTCTTTACCAAATATAAGGATTTGTTGTCGCAACTCAAGGCTTGCAAGGTTGATAAATCTAAGGAGGAGAAACAAATGGTTCTCACCATTCTCTCCAAACTTGGTCCATGATACTCTTTGTTTTTATACACATTTCATTTAGTTAGATTCACCTCTGGAGCCACCTGGAAGATTCTGTCTCTTGAGGACTTTATTGAGTCTTTGACACAAGAGTAGAACAAGCTCATCAACATGGGAAAAATCAAAGGCCCAAAGGCACATGCACTTACTGTGCAATATGGAAATGATCATCAATATCATAAATCTAAATATAAAGACAAAAGGAAAGAACATTCAAATCCAAAGAAGGAAGGGTACTCAAAACCCTTCAACGATTCCTCCGGATCCAAAGGTGGAAAGGGAAGAAAAGGGGAGAAATGCACTTACTGCCATAAAGGATTCCATCCAGAATCTACATGTATGCAGAAATAGATAGATCTAATGATCCAAATACTTAAGAAAAACAACCTTGGAGATCACATCCCTGGGGGTTCCAAGAAGAAGAATCTAGAAAATCAGAATCCCAAGAAAGGCAATTCTAGCCATTCTTTGATTTCCATCAACTCCTCTCCCAATGCTTGGATCTTAGATTTAGGAGAATCACACCACATGGCTGCCACAAAATAATTCTATTCTTCATTGGATGCATGCAAAGGTCCTCCTATTCTAATGGGGGACAACTTTGTAGTCGAGGTCACTAAAAAAGGAAGAATTGAACTCACAGATAGAAGCTTCGAGAATGTGCTGCACGTTCCCAAACTTTTTGTCAATCTTCTCTCCATGTATCAGATGAAAAACTCTAGCACCAGAAAGAGAGTCATATTCACACATAATGTAGTGGATATATATGGCATGCAAACCAATTCCAGGGTTTCTACTGGTGAGGTAAATCATCAATCTAAACTCTACACATTTTCTGAGTTTATTGAACCAGATTCTGCATTATTGCTTACCCATGTTGATGAAAGCAATAAGATATGTCACAAAAGGTTCAGGCATTTAAATTTTAGATATATGCAAAAACTTAGCAAGCAAGGAATGGTTGATGGTCTACCCGACATCCACTTCTCCAAGGAATTTGTGAGGGATGTGTTCCTCGAAAACACCCTCAAGAGAAATTCGACAAAGGAAAGACAAAAAAGGATTCCTCTCCTTTAGATCTGATCCATAGTGACCTCATGGGCCCTTTTCTGCATCCATCAATCAATAAAGCAAGGTACGTTCTCATTTTTGTTGATGATTTCTCACGCTTCACATGGATTTTCTTTCCAAGGAAAAAATCAGAGGTATTTCAACACCTCAAAGATTTCAAATCCCTTGTTGAGACACAGTCAGGAAATAAAATTAAAGTTATACGAACAAATAATGGGGGAGAGTATGTCAACCATGAGATACAAAATCTTTGTCATGAGGCAGGTGTTATAGCTCTAAAATCCCCTACTCATGCATACATGGCCTTGTCCCTCTTACTTGCATATTTTTCCAAATCACTGTTGATAATATCTTCTTAAAAAAACATTTTTTAGAATATGTACGTGCCCTGCACCACTACATCTCACGTACATATGCCTGTTGCACCATTACAACCCACATATACTTGAAAAAGTTGCAAGGAATTCATTGAAATTCACGAGCTATTGGAAGTTTCCCAACTAATCCACCTGCTATAGCCCATCACCCAACCAAATAACCATCCTTTTGTCATATAAAAGGAGGTGTTGGGGTCTCATTTCAAATCTAGGCATAATAACAATGAAAATATGCCCAATTTCACTTTCCCTCATTGCCCAAGATTTTGCTTCCTTTTTTGAGATATTGCCTCAACATTCCCTCATCAGCCCCTTCTTCCTCCATTCAACCCATTCCCTTCCATTGAGGTGATAAGAAGGTTGAGAGAAGAAGTCCATTCAAGGTGCACTTGGAGCATGGTAAAGAGGATCTCAAACCAGGTTCGCAGAACAGTGGCCGACACAGATTGTAAGTTTCAGTCTTTGTATGATGAATAAAAGAATCACATTTTCCTGTCCCAAATGATGATGTTTTCTGTACTTTAATTGATTTATACTTAGAATTTAATATCTAAACCTAACTCATGAATAGAATAACATGCTTGTAGTCCTTGTTTTCACATGAATATAATAAATTATATAGAATAACCCTAATTCAGCCTTGGGAGGAGACGTGCAATCATTGGAACTACCAAGCTTGAGGAGATCATCACTAGACGTGGGATCAAAGGTATAGTTACCCGATCTCTTCTCTTATTTTCTTTCTTTACATTAGTTTTGGTATGTTTGGGGTAGAGTAAAATAGATTAACTTTCCTACAGTCATTCACTTTGTCTACATCTTAAACCCTGGTGTATTTAAAGGGAGGTTTTTCCCGCTAGCAATGCGTTAGATATTATGCTTAGTTATGATAAAATGCATTCTCTAGCTCATAACCTTTTGTGCTTAAATTATCTTTATTTTGGTTTATGATTAAGCACAGGGGTAGATATTAGATATTCTAATACAATGTTGGGATGGTTTTACTAGTTATAAGATTATACCTAGCATTTCTACTAACATAGAGTATAGTAGGTAGCATAGGAATCTGCATTTTTCATATCATAGTAGTATAGTTGCATCTTACTTGGATTTGCATACATTCTTATGATTTATATATTCTTTTATTACATCATTGCATATTGTTATGTTACATTTATATGTTTTCCATGCTCATATTAATATGTTAGAATAAAGATATCAAAAAAATTATTTTCAAGTTTTTTCTCTAGATTTCTGATAGTTAGCATATTTTCTCATATGAATAAAGGATGAGTGATCCACATCCGATAATTTGAAATTTTTCTTCAAAATATAGAGGCACAGGTCATACCTAGATATGTTGAGGTTCTCATGTGATCTACGCTGAGCACATGTTCCATATAGGAGCCAAATGTTACCCCCCTAGCCTAGGGGTAAATAAGGATACCATGTATTGAGGCCCACATGTAGCAGACATGGAGTGCCGAAAGTCATATTGAAAAGCATAGCATGCATGTTCCCTCCTATTCATGTTGATCACCACTCATCGCCAACAACAAAGAAACATCTACTATATCAACTTAATCCCAAAGGAAAATAGGTCTTGCTTCATCCGGTAACAAGTCCGGTGTCATGGTAAGTGTCACTTTAATATTTGAAGCATTTGAGCATGTTGCAAAGAATCCTTTCTTGATTATGGAATGTTTGCTTGGAAATTATACATTTTGCCTAATTTCACCTTGGTGGTTGTGATTCTATCCTAGTAATTTGGTCCCCATTGGGAAAAGGGTTTCTACTGGGTAGTTCCTTGAAGGTTCATTGTACCATTCCCATTAATACTTACCACTTTCTGCACCTCTTCCGCTTTGTTTCCTCATCTTTTTGGTTTTTGGGCTCATTGACCCCAATAAGGGATTGTACCTCATTTCATGGGAAGAAGGGGCTAAAGGCCTAGAGGTGTTGTAGATGGAAAAATATAAAAGCCATATATTATCGTTCTAGATGCTCGCCCTAAGGTCCTATTTTCAATAAATCACTTCTCCATAAAAAATGAAGGACCTGTAAAAATGAAAACACATAATTAATAAATGTCGCGCTTGTTGGGGAAATTCATTTTGTGTTGTCTCTTAATTTCCATTGCATATGGAACACTATGTGTTTCTAAATTCATGTGGAATTGAGGAAATCCTTTCTTTCCATTGCACACAGTACTCAATGTTCAGACCATAATAAATTAATGGAAATAAAAGGGCTTGGAAAATTGTTGCATTGCGGACGAAGGGAAACACACCCTCCACAAAGGCATCCAAAAATGAGACAAAAGAAACTTTTGTATGTCAAGAACCCCATTCTTAGAAGTCTAACCCCAATCCACCTCATACTCACCACATGACTTAGATAGGGTGTTCTTGGAAAAAATCCACTGACTTTTGGATTGGCCTACCCAATAGGGCACCTTGAAACCCCTCCCATACCTAAATTTAGCAAAGTTTATAAGGTCTTTGAGCATTTGTTTAATTTGAAAAGGGGGGATTTGATGCACATGTTTGGGTGGTTCTTCTATTAGATGTGGATTGCTTAGCATGATTCATATGACTTGTGGACCCTTGGAGGGTGTACATGTTTATCTTTGTAGGACCTTTCCATGTGAAATCCATTCATGAAGGAACTGCGCCACTTGGACCTTCATAGGGGCTTGGAAGCCCATGATATGGATGCTAGACCCCACGTTTGGGGCACCATTGATGATGAAATTTTCACATTGAATATGAATGATGTTTCCTTTGGAGGCTTCCTAGCATCATTAGAGGACGAGATTTCAACCTCCTCCACTTGGACGTTTCCCTTTGGAGGCCTAAAATGTCACAATTTATCCCTTGACATCATCCTTGGGGTTAGGGTTTGATATATGAGATGGTTACAGAGGTGTCTTGACAGGAGGAGACACATGACATGGTACTTGGGAACTTGAGAGCATGACACATGGTCTTTGGAGGCCCAACGTTCCACCATTTCAACCTTGACGTCACTCTAATGAGCCTAGCATCACCCTTCTAGGCCATGATGTTATCTTATTATGGCTATTTTGATGTAAATTTTATATTTTGGATTTATAAAAGGATAATTAGAGTGGTCGACCCTCTTATTTTTTGTTGTTGACAAATTCAAGTGTAAAAATTGGTTTGCAAGGACTTATATAAAGAGAGGACCTTGCCTTTTCATTTTATCATCACATTCCTCTCCATTGAGAGTACTAATTATGATTTTTTTGCTATTTTTGGTATATTGGTTCTTTTACCTCATGCATTATCTCTTGGAAGTCAAGTTTGGATGCTTATTTTCTTATTTTTGGATGGTGTTGTTGTAATTAGGGTTTTTTCTTGTCATTATCTTGGTGAAGTAAGTAAATTTATGCAATTTTATCTCATGCTATTAATGTTTCATGGTGAAATTTTACTTGTTCATATTTAAGATCTTGCTTGACAAAACCCTAAGAGAGGATCATAAGTACTTCCTCCTCTCACAAGGTTCATATTATCCAAAGTTTATGAAGGAAATCCTACCTAGGGTTAGACTCCTAAAGCCCTAAACTGGTAGCGCTTTAGGATTTTAGCCCTAGACTCTTGATTTATTGACCTAGGTAAAGCTACAAGAAGGGATAAAAGGTTTCTAGAACCCAAAAGTCCTTGCAACGTAGAAGACCCCTCTCCTCAAGGTTTAATCTCTAAGGCCATAATGTTCTATCACCTTACATATTGAATCCTAGATTTTGGTTGCATATAGATTAAGTTCAAAGTTAGTTGCATTTTCTATTGTAAAAGACTTCATAGCCCTAAGGGACTAATCATTGAAGCTCTCTTATGGTGAAAGTGATGAAAAAACTCTTTATTATCAACCTCTCAAGCTACCTACTAACTTTACTAACACTAACTTGAGATAATTTGATTGCAAACTTGATGTTGTTGCAAAGGTTTCTACAACCATCTTAATACACTTTAATTTGTTGCATACATTGATTTAAAGGTGGTTTAACTTGCCCAGAAATTGCATATAACAATTGGATACTAATCTAGTGAATTTGTGTTAAATTTTCATTGTCAATTTGTGCATTTATGAAGCATAATTATTGTTGTTGTTACACATTTATATTGTTTTCATAAGACTATTGTACTGCTGCTAATTTGTACTAGTTATAACAATTTCTCATTGTCTAGTGTCTCAAGAGGTTTTAATTGCTTACGTGTACTTGGAAATCATTATTTATATGCTACAAGTGTTCTTGTTCTAGGAGGGTATTCAAGCCATCTCATTAACTCTTATTTCTCCTTGAACTAGACCTTGACTTAGGTGATCAAGAGAGGGGGAGGTAGGCTTGGATAAAAAACTTGCTACTTTGATCCCTTGAGGGCACCTGGGAAGCCTCCATCGTGGTGGACCTTCTCCATCACTAAAACAAGGGGGTTTCTTACTAAGGTGACAATGGTAGGATTTCTTGTAGTTACACAATATTTGGGCTAGTTGTGGTGGGATTTGCACAAGTACAAATCCTGTGATAACATTTCCAATTAGAGGGAATGTCGTGACACTTTCTTTCCAAATAATTGAAGCATTCTAGAAATTTCTTTCTAGCTTCCTGAACCAATCCTCTATAGAGTTAGGGGAAATATATGTGTCTCTAATTACTTGTGCCCAAATTACAATGCCTTGAATCAGTGTCCATACATTCTTTGTTGTGAGAGATTTTGAGAAAAGAAAAATGTTCTTAAGGCCCCATCTGCCTTGGGATTTTGGAGATGCAATCTTTTTCCAGGAAGCTTATACCATCATTTTTTTCCCTACCTCTCCAGACCAAATGAATCTAAAGGATAATTGCCTAATTTTCCCCAAGACTCCTTTTGGGATCCATGCAAGGGATATTCAATGCTGGGAATGGCTTCGAGGACCGCTTTGACTAGAACTAATCTACCACCTTTGGACAAATATCGATTTCACCAAGTGTTTAAATTATTCTCCACCTTATATATTAGCCATTGTCAATCACCTTTTTTTTTATATCAAATTTATTTTAAGTGGAATCCTAGATATTCCATTCCATCATCTAATCCACAACTTGGTATGGGAAAGATTGGGAGATTTGAGATTTTTCATAAACCATGAGACCCCATAAGGAGATCATAGATTTGAAAATGTTTATCTTCATACTGGTTTACTCACAGAAGTGATCCGTGATCTCATAGAGTTTTTCAATCATTCTTTTAGATCCTTCATAGAAGATCAGAATATCATTAACAAAAAATAGGTGTGTGATATTGTAGGATATGCCCACGTTTATGCCTTTTAAATTCCTATATCCTAAGGCCTCCCTTATTGATCTAATGAACCCCTGTGAAATAATAATAAATAATAGAGGAGAGAGAGGAAAACCCTATCTAGTCTCCTTTTTAGGATTAAAAAAGGGAGAGGTGGTACCATTAATAAGCATCACAAAAGAGACCAACTTGACACAACTCAGTACCTAGGAGATGAAACCATGACAAAATCCTCAATGAAGAAGGAAGAGTCTAATGAAGTGCCAAATTAATCAATCAAATTATTTGGAGTGCTTCCTTTTAATTGTTAGGCCCTTTAAATTCTTTGTCTTGATTAGGAAAATACTTTCTTGCGCTACCC
Organism: Picea glauca; assembly: GCA_000966675.3. Taxonomy (NCBI): domain Eukaryota; kingdom Viridiplantae; phylum Streptophyta; class Pinopsida; order Pinales; family Pinaceae; genus Picea; species Picea glauca. The sequence continues at coordinate 36,833 of JZKD02S2163038.1, forward strand.
CCACAACCTTGTGGATTTTCCTCCCTTCCAAGAAACCAAACTACTTCGGGGAAATTTGACAAGAAATAATTCCTTTCATCCTTTTTGCTATGATTTTAGATATAATTTTGTAAATGCAATTGCATAGGGAAATAGGTCTAAATTTATCAAAGCGTGAGGGTTTATCAATATTAGGAATCAAAGCTACAAATGTTGACTTAAAAGATGCTATAGTTTTCCCTATGGTTATAGAAACCTCAAACATTTTGTGGAGGTCCTCTTCAATGAATTCAAAGAAACCCATAAAGAATTCCATAGGGAATCCCTTTAGGCCTGGAATTTTATCTTTTTGAAAGCTCTAAAGAATCCAAAGAAGCTCCTATTTACCATGTTCTGTCACTAACTCTTGGTTATCTTCTGAGTTGACAAAGTTTTCAAATTAGGACGCCATTCTAATTATTGTTGCTATGGTTTCTCTATATTACTCTTTAAAGAGAGAATGGAAATAATTTACCCCTTCATATGCCATCTCAAAGAAGCTTGTTTCCATGGTTCCATCCTCTTTCTCTATCCTCCATATAGAGTTAATATTTTTTTCCTACAAATATCATAAACGTGGAAGTATTTGGAATTATCATCCCTTGTATGCAACCAAATAGCCTTGCTTTTAAGTCTCCATTATTTCTCTCTATCCAATAGAATTTTCCTCTTTTGTCTTCCAATTCTTTTGTCTCCTACTTTTGATTTTCTATCATGAAGCCACAACCTTCTTTGGTATAACATGAATCCAGGGTTTCTTCAATTTCCTTTATTATCCTATCATCCTTCTATTTTTTCTCCATAGACTAATTTATTGTCGTATTTTTACCTTTTTTAAATTTTGATGAAATTGGATGGGTGTTGATTCATTGAGAGAATTGTTGAAAGGCTTCCACACTTATTTTACCTTATTCAAAAAAACCTCATCCTTTAACCATTCACTATTCGATTCAGAAGGGTTGGGTGCTTTTCCTTGGGCCATGATCACCTCCAAAAGTGATGTAGGATCATCACTCCTACTCAGCAACACATCAACAACCAATGCAACAACACACATGGATGGAGCAGATCCCGAGGAGAGAGAAGTGCCAACCTTCTCATTTTGTTTTAAATTTATCATTTAATTTAATAAATTTTGTAAGGANACTTTCTGCACCTCTTCTGCTTTGTTTCCTCATCTTTTTGGTTTTTGGGCTCATTGACCCCAATAAGGGATTGTACCTCATTTCATGGGAAGAAGGGGCTAAAGGCCTAGAGGTGTTGTAGCTGGAAAAATATAAAAGCCATATATTATCATTCTAGATGCTCGCCCTAAGGTCCTATTTTCAATAAAGCACTTCTCCATAAAAAATGAAGGACCTGTAAAAAAGAAAACACATAATTAATAAATGTCGCGCTTGTTGGGGAAATGCATTTTGTGTTGTCTCTTAATTTCCATTGCATATGGAACACTATGTGTTTCTAAATTCATGTGGAATTGAGGAAATCCTTTCTTTCCATTGCACATAGTACTCAATGTTCAGACCATAATAAATAACTGGAAATAAAAGGGCTTGGAAAATTGTTGCATTGCGGACGAAGGGAAACACACCCTCCACAAAGGCATCCAAAAATGAGACAAAAGAAACTTTTGTATGTCAAGAACCCCATTCTTAGAAGTCTAACCCCAATCCACCTCATACTCACCACATGACTTAGATAGGGTGTTCTTGGAAAAAATCCACTGACTTTTGGATTGGCCTACCCAATAGGGCACCTTGAAACCCCTCCCATACCTAAATTTAGCAAAGTTTATAAGGTCTTTGAGCATTTGTTTAATTTGAAAAGGGGGGATTTGATGCACATGTTTGGGTGGTTCTTCTATTAGATGTGGATTGCTTAGCATGATTCATATGACTTGTGGACCCTTGGAGGGTGTACATGTTTATCTTTGTAGGACCTTTCCATGTGAAATCCATTCATGAAGGAACTGCGCCACTTGGACCTTCATAGGGGCTTGGAAGCCCATGATATGGATGCTAGACCCCACGTTTGGGGCACCATTGATGATGAAATTTTCACATTGAATATGAATGATGTTTCCTTTGGAGGCTTCCTAGCATCATTAGAGGACGAGATTTCAACCTCCTCCACTTGGACGTTTCCCTTTGGAGGCCTAAAATGTCACAATTTATCCCTTGACATCATCCTTGGGGTTAGGGTTTGATATATGAGATGGTTACAGAGGTGTCTTGACAGGAGGAGACACATGACATGGTACTTGGGAACTTGAGAGCATGACACATGGTCTTTGGAGGCCCAACGTTCCACCATTTCAACCTTGACGTCACTCTAATGAGCCTAGCATCACCCTTCTAGGCCATGATGTTATCTTATTATGGCTATTTTGATGTAAATTTTATATTTTGGATTTATAAAAGGATAATTAGAGTGGTCGACCCTCTTATTTTTTGTTGTTGACAAATTCAAGTGTAAAAATTGGTTTGCAAGGACTTATATAAAGAGAGGACCTTGCCTTTTCATTTTATCATCACATTCCTCTCCATTGAGAGTACTAATTATGATTTTTTTGCTATTTTTGGTATATTGGTTCTTTTACCTCATGCATTATCTCTTGGAAGTCAAGTTTGGATGCTTATTTTCTTATTTTTGGATGGTGTTGTTGTAATTAGGGTTTTTTCTTGTCATTATCTTGGTGAAGTAAGTAAATTTATGCAATTTTATCTCATGCTATTAATGTTTCATGGTGAAATTTTACTTGTTCATATTTAAGATCTTGCTTGACAAAACCCTAAGAGAGGATCATAAGTACTTCCTCCTCTCACAAGGTTCATATTATCCAAAGTTTATGAAGGAAATCCTACCTAGGGTTAGACTCCTAAAGCCCTAAACTGGTAGCGCTTTAGGATTTTAGCCCTAGACTCTTGATTTATTGACCTAGGTAAAGCTACAAGAAGGGATAAAAGGTTTCTAGAACCCAAAAGTCCTTGCAACGTAGAAGACCCCTCTCCTCAAGGTTTAATCTCTAAGGCCATAATGTTCTATCACCTTACATATTGAATCCTAGATTTTGGTTGCATATAGATTAAGTTCAAAGTTAGTTGCATTTTCTATTGTAAAAGACTTCATAGCCCTAAGGGACTAATCATTGAAGCTCTCTTATGGTGAAAGTGATGAAAAAACTCTTTATTATCAACCTCTCAAGCTACCTACTAACTTTACTAACACTAACTTGAGATAATTTGATTGCAAACTTGATGTTGTTGCAAAGGTTTCTACAACCATCTTAATACACTTTAATTTGTTGCATACATTGATTTAAAGGTGGTTTAACTTGCCCAGAAATTGCATATAACAATTGGATACTAATCTAGTGAATTTGTGTTAAATTTTCATTGTCAATTTGTGCATTTATGAAGCATAATTATTGTTGTTGTTACACATTTATATTGTTTTCATAAGACTATTGTACTGCTGCTAATTTGTACTAGTTATAACAATTTCTCATTGTCTAGTGTCTCAAGAGGTTTTAATTGCTTACGTGTACTTGGAAATCATTATTTATATGCTACAAGTGTTCTTGTTCTAGGAGGGTATTCAAGCCATCTCATTAACTCTTATTTCTCCTTGAACTAGACCTTGACTTAGGTGATCAAGAGAGGGGGAGGTAGGCTTGGATAAAAAACTTGCTACTTTGATCCCTTGAGGGCACCTGGGAAGCCTCCATCGTGGTGGACCTTCTCCATCACTAAAACAAGGGGGTTTCTTACTAAGGTGACAATGGTAGGATTTCTTGTAGTTACACAATATTTGGGCTAGTTGTGGTGGGATTTGCACAAGTACAAATCCTGTGATAACATTTCCAATTAGAGGGAATGTCGTGACACTTTCTTTCCAAATAATTGAAGCATTCTAGAAATTTCTTTCTAGCTTCCTGAACCAATCCTCTATAGAGTTAGGGGAAATATATGTGTCTCTAATTACTTGTGCCCAAATTACAATGCCTTGAATCAGTGTCCATACATTCTTTGTTGTGAGAGATTTTGAGAAAAGAAAAATGTTCTTAAGGCCCCATCTGCCTTGGGATTTTGGAGATGCAATCTTTTTCCAGGAAGCTTATACCATCATTTTTTTCCCTACCTCTCCAGACCAAATGAATCTAAAGGATAATTGCCTAATTTTCCCCAAGACTCCTTTTGGGATCCATGCAAGGGATATTCAATGCTGGGAATGGCTTCGAGGACCGCTTTGACTAGAACTAATCTACCACCTTTGGACAAATATCGATTTCACCAAGTGTTTAAATTATTCTCCACCTTATATATTAGCCATTGTCAATCACCTTTTTTTTTATATCAAATTTATTTTAAGTGGAATCCTAGATATTCCATTCCATCATCTAATCCACAACTTGGTATGGGAAAGATTGGGAGATTTGAGATTTTTCATAAACCATGAGACCCCATAAGGAGATCATAGATTTGAAAATGTTTATCTTCATACTGGTTTACTCACAGAAGTGATCCGTGATCTCATAGAGTTTTTCAATCATTCTTTTAGATCCTTCATAGAAGATCAGAATATCATTAACAAAAAATAGGTGTGTGATATTGTAGGATATGCCCACGTTTATGCCTTTTAAATTCCTATATCCTAAGGCCTCCCTTATTGATCTAATGAACCCCTGTGAAATAATAATAAATAATAGAGGAGAGAGAGGAAAACCCTATCTAGTCTCCTTTTTAGGATTAAAAAAGGGAGAGGTGGTACCATTAATAAGCATCACAAAAGAGACCAACTTGACACAACTCAGTACCTAGGAGATGAAACCATGACAAAATCCTCAATGAAGAAGGAAGAGTCTAATGAAGTGCCAAATTAATCAATCAAATTATTTGGAGTGCTTCCTTTTAATTGTTAGGCCCTTTAAATTCTTTGTCTTGATTAGGAAAATACTTTCTTGCGCTACCCCCACAACCTTGTGGATTTTCCTCCCTTCCAAGAAACCAAACTACTTCGGGGAAATTTGACAAGAAATAATTCCTTTCATCCTTTTTGCTATGATTTTAGATATAATTTTGTAAATGCAATTGCATAGGGAAATAGGTCTAAATTTATCAAAGCGTGAGGGTTTATCAATATTAGGAATCAAAGCTACAAATGTTGACTTAAAAGATGCTATAGTTTTCCCTATGGTTATAGAAACCTCAAACATTTTGTGGAGGTCCTCTTCAATGAATTCAAAGAAACCCATAAAGAATTCCATAGGGAATCCCTTTAGGCCTGGAATTTTATCTTTTTGAAAGCTCTAAAGAATCCAAAGAAGCTCCTATTTACCATGTTCTGTCACTAACTCTTGGTTATCTTCTGAGTTGACAAAGTTTTCAAATTAGGACGCCATTCTAATTATTGTTGCTATGGTTTCTCTATATTACTCTTTAAAGAGAGAATGGAAATAATTTACCCCTTCATATGCCATCTCAAAGAAGCTTGTTTCCATGGTTCCATCCTCTTTCTCTATCCTCCATATAGAGTTAATATTTTTTTCCTACAAATATCATAAACGTGGAAGTATTTGGAATTATCATCCCTTGTATGCAACCAAATAGCCTTGCTTTTAAGTCTCCATTATTTCTCTCTATCCAATAGAATTTTCCTCTTTTGTCTTCCAATTCTTTTGTCTCCTACTTTTGATTTTCTATCATGAAGCCACAACCTTCTTTGGTATAACATGAATCCAGGGTTTCTTCAATTTCCTTTATTATCCTATCATCCTTCTATTTTTTCTCCATAGACTAATTTATTGTCGTATTTTTACCTTTTTTAAATTTTGATGAAATTGGATGGGTGTTGATTCATTGAGAGAATTGTTGAAAGGCTTCCACACTTATTTTACCTTATTCAAAAAAACCTCATCCTTTAACCATTCACTATTCGATTCAGAAGGGTTGGGTGCTTTTCCTTGGGCCATGATCACCTCCAAAAGTGATGTAGGATCATCACTCCTACTCAGCAACACATCAACAACCAATGCAACAACACACATGGATGGAGCAGATCCCGAGGAGAGAGAAGTGCCAACCTTCTCATTTTGTTTTAAATTTATCATTTAATTTAATAAATTTTGTAAGGA
>JZKD02S2163049.1:0-17220 GCA_000966675.3 Picea glauca
AGGTCATATTTTTGCCCAGATCTGACTTTTTCTCAACCAAATCTTTCAAGGTTGGTTTCTAAAGATGCATAATAATTAAATACATCAGATTTAAGGTTTTATCTTGATGTATTATTTGTTTAAGAAGGTGGAAAGGTAAAATTGGTGACCTAGTTTATGAGCAAAAAACTGTTTTTTTGCCAAAGGTGGCAAATTTGAATTTCCTATGAAGATGCATCAGCCTTGGAAGGTTTTCTACATATGTCAAAGAGTTTGGAGGACATTAAGACTATCAAGATAGAGTTTGACCCATTAAATAGGATCTTTTCCTATTTTGTTTTGACTTTCCATTTTCAGTATTCTAGATCCATTTTTATAGGATCTCATCCTACACTTGTTGTATCTATTTTGATTTGACTATTTTTAGCAAATCTGATCCATATTTCAAGGATCTAGATTTTATCTTGTAAGGCTATAAAGCCAAAGACATTTGGAGCACCAAGGGGTTCAATCTTGGATACATTTTTCTACTGTTATAGACTCTTATTTGATAATAGAATCACAGTTTTCTTTTGTCTTCAATATCATAATTTCTCCTGCATCTTATCTTTTTGTACTTTACTTCAGTTTGTTATAGCTTCTAAAGACTGTCATCTCTTTATTAAGCTCATAAACTTGAATTGAAGGACTTCTTGCTATCTTGTATTAAACCTACACCTAGTTGTATTTGGTAATCAAGATTAGTATTCTTCAACCCCTGTTTAAAATATCTTGTTTGATTATTGATTTCTAAAATCACTGTCTTATTCGAATGTATGATGAGTTGTCCATTTCATTAGTCATTGAGTTATCCCATTGTTCCCAGCATACCTAATTATCATATTCTTAAGTTACCAAGCATCTTTACCCTACAACCCTAAAGAGTTTCTTGGAGAGATAATAGATTGTATGATAGTAGATGTGTACTACTGTGGTGGATGTGTTCCATTGTTTGTAACTATACATTACTGATAAAGTACTTGTGTGGTAGTGTACCACTGGATTGTAGTTATTATGGATAGGCACAGTTGTGTTCTATTTTGTTCTGATTGCCTTGAAAACTAACAACAGTATTGGAAATGATTATCAGTTAGATGGATAATCAAAGGCTAGAGATTTCCTAGACAAAAAATGATATTAGAACATTTACTCTTCTAGGACATATGTCCAGATTAGAAGAATGGCTCTTGTATCACTCTATGGTGTGAGTGACTTTTCCAGCATCATGTCTGATTACTCAGATGGAGTATGGTTTCGAGAGATGATGTAGATGATGAAACCGATGATGATGGTGCTCATGATTTAGTCATGAGATAGTCTATACAACTATGTTTATGCTACCAGGTGAATGATATGTTTTGTGCTCAAGACCATTACCTGTAATACCTCCCTAGCTAGGAGGGAGTGTTGATATTATGGTAGTTGTAGGAGGTATTTACCTCCACATGTAGACCTGATAAGAATAGAATATTCCAAGAAGCAATAAGAAACCCTAATGAGTTGGCTAATAACCCTAGAAGACATGTCGGCTCAAGAAGATAACTTGTACTAGGTTATTAGCCTCCAAGAGAAGAAGTCGGCCAGAAGAATTAATATATACTGAATAGACAGATACCCAGAATGAGAAGTAGGCCAATGCAGTTAGCCAGAATTAGTATAGATACAGGAGGCCAGTTCTCATTCTGGCTGGGTAGTCTCAGAATTGCAAGGAAGCAACTTGTGCGCACTAGAGTGCCCAGTCTTGTTTGCAAGTTTGAGGAGAGTTTCCATTACAGCTGTTGCAACTAGCAAATTACGTTTGGATAAGACTATCTCTTGGTTAGGGTTTGGAATATATGATCAGTTCTTGTTGATGCGCTATCCTTGGAGAAAGGTGTGCTACCCTTTGTTTGGCTATCTAGCCTAGGGTTTTCTTCCAGAATGATTCTCTATCAAGGTTAAGGTGCCAGGAGGGTGGATTCGGCCTATGGTTGGGTGAAAATAGTATTGTCAATGGTAAAATGAGCAAATCCATTATATTCTAACAGGCTCAACCTAAGCAAAGTCATAAGAAAAAGTATAGACTCTGGGAAAAAGACCTCCAACAAAGGGCTAAGCAAAACATGGTATATTCTCCTAGATCTGCTCAAAACAGGAGATCAACGCTTCCTAAAAGAAAGAGATACAGTGTTATAATTCTCCGCAATATGCCACTGAGGAGTGCTAATCAGTTAACCAACGCCATGGTAGCCACTCTGGGGGAGAGCTAGTCCTGTAGATGCTTGAAAATAATCCTAAAAAGGAAAAAAATCAACAGAGACTGGCTTGGTAACTATGACTACTTCTTGATGAAGCTGAGGGAAGAGGGAAGGCTCAGAAAAATTCAACCAAACAAGATCAAACTAGACAAAGGTTCAGACAATCCAAGGTAAGACAATTCAATGTCCTTCCCTAGTGGATTTGCCAATTTGTGTTACAAAATAATTCCTCTGCAGACATGTGAATTTTCCCTTGTATTCTAGACCCCTAACAGAAAAACACAAATGGACACTAACATCCCTTTGAATTCGGTTTAACTAATCAGAAAGAGAGAGAGAAGGAGAAAAGGTGTGATGCACCTAGTTCTGAATTTTGTCCTCGTTGCTTCCAATATGAGCTTGATATCCAAACTCCTTAGCACAACTTGATACCTGCAATGCAATAGAAAACAAAGAGAAATGAATAAATCATACTCTACAATATTATACCAAACAAATTCATCTACAAATATTGAAGGAACAATAGACAAGAACATGCAAGAATACACAAGCTTGAAGGAAATAGGCCAAGTATATTGAAATGAGAACCAAAAGAGAATACTTACAAACATGGATGATGAAGCAGTACTCCTCCAAGATCTCATCATCTAGACCCTTGCATGAATATGAAGATCAAAATTTTGATATATCTATCTATATTTTCTTCACCTTGGAATGGCCTCCTTTTATAGTCTTGGGAGGCTCAACCACCATGAGTAGATTTGGGGATTATTTGAGGATATGAATCCTTTATGTTCAGATCTGATCTTAGGATAGTTCCATAGGATAGCATTTGATCCAAACCAACCTCATATCCAAGAGATGGACTTCAAAAAGAGGAAAGATTCACCAAATTTTCCTCTAACCAAAATCGCTCCCCTATAGTTAGATATTGGGCATTGATCCTAGATAAACACTCCCTAAATAAGGTAAAGGGGACATTGATCTATGGGGTAGCACTCCCCCAGCATGGCCAGGGGGTTCTACCCTTCAAAAATGCCCAAAAGAATGGTCGTTTTTTCAAGTAAAATGTGTGTTTCTGACCTTGAAATCATGGGTTTCTTCCTCCAATACAACTTAGGGATCATGGAAAATGTTCTTTGATGGTTTCAAGGGGTTAAAACACATAGAAACAAATATAAAAGTGCATGTGACACACAATAAGGTGCATACATCACTTTATGACACTTGTGACACTTACCAAGGCGCATACGACACTTGCGACACTTAGGTTGAGATACTTAAGTGTGGAATTTTGATGTGTAACAATAAACAAATTTGGTTATTCCCTAAATATCAAGATAGGAACAATTTTACCTGCCCATGGGGTACTTTTCCATACCAAGTTCTTTTCGTTTTGATTATTTAATGCTCTGGCCACATTCCAAAGAGTTCTATGTGGAATTGTTTCCAACTTGATCCATGAATATGTGGAAGTTTACATGGATGATTTTATAGTCTATGGAAATACCTTTGATGAAGAAATAAAAACCATAAGAAAAGTTCTTGAAATATGACAAGCAACAAATTTATCCCTGAGTCATGAAAAATGCCATATGTTGTTGACATATGGCATGGTTTTGGGACATCAGATATCCCCCAAGGGTATCCAAGTTGACCTTGCAAAAGTCGAACTAATCACCAAAATTCGAACTCCAATGAATAAAAAACATGTATGTTGTTTCTTAGGTCATGTAGGATATTATCATTTTTTCATAGAAAAAATTACCAAAATAGCATCACCTTCATTCATGTTACTTTCAAAAGATGTTAAATTTATTTGGACTAATTCTTGCCAAACAACCTTTGAGACGTTAATTTTTTTTTATCTATAATGCATATGTTAAGAGGAACCAATTGGTATTTTCCATTTCATATCTCAATATATGCTTCAGATACAACCATTGGATTTTTACTTGGACAACGATAGGAGAAAAGACCATATGCAATCTACTATACCGATAAAAATATTACCCCTGCAAAATTGAATTAAATTGTAATATAGAAGGAATTCCTTGTTGTTGTCCATGCAATCAATAAATTCTGACTCTATATCACTAGTTATCGAGTCTTTGTACACACTGATCATGTTTCCATTAGATACCTTACAAATAAACCAGTAAAAAATTGTAGGGTAACTCACTGGTTACTCTTACTACAGGAATATGACATCACCATTTGTGATAGACCTCGAAGAGAAAATCTTGTAGCATAATTTCTGTCGCAACTTAATATTAAAGGGAGTAATGATCCAGTAGAATATTTTTTTCCTGACAAAAATTTGTTTGCATTGTTTTATCACTCACCTTGGTTTTCATATATTGTCAATTATATATCTATAGGGAAGCTTCTGTGGAATTTCTTCCCGGGAGAGAAACAAAAAGTTATCTAAAAAAGTGTTATGTATTCTTGGATCCAAGGAAAAGTCTTTTGAATATGACTTGATTATATTATCCGACATTGTGTTCTAGAAGATGAAATATTTAAATTTTTAAAATATTTTCATGATGACCCATGTGGAATATTTGTGGATAAAATGACTACTTACAAGGTCTTAAGGTTAGGTTACTATTGGCCAACTATTTTTAAAGATGCTAGAAAATATGTATCATAAGCTATGACATCTGTCAAATAATGTGAAAACATGTACAATAAAATGAAATACCATTTTAGAATAAAGTGTTAATTGTGCCCTTGATTTTAAAGTACCCATTAATCCACCATCAAGATAGAGACATACATTCTAGTTTGTACGGATTATGTAACGAAATGGGTGGAATCAAAGGCTCTTCCGAATGATACTTAGCAAGCAGTGGAACACTTTTTGTATGAATACATATTTTTTCAATTTGGAGTATCAAGGGATATTTTCACGTATGAAGCGAATCAATTCACCTTTAATCTCATACACTTCATCACCAAAAAATATCATATTTGGTACAAGACATCAACACCATATCACCCGCAGGACAATGGCTGAGTTGAAGTAACCAATAATTTTTTGGAGACTATTCTAACAAAGATAGTACAACTTCATCAGAAATATTGGGCCTATAGATTTCCCGAAGCATTCTAGGATTACTAAACAACATGACATAATACAATTAGATTCACCCATTATGAGCTATTTTACGATAAGTAAGATATATTTCTAATTTAATTTGAAGTCAAAATTTTATGCATAGAATTATAGTCTAACATGAATCTTACATAGGCTCAACAACACTGTCTAAATCAAATTAACGAGCTTGATGATTTTGATCAAGATTCCATTCAACAAACTTATATTATTCAGCAACAAAGAGATAAACTACATGACCGATTCATCAATAAGAAGAAATCTCGAGAAGGGGATGGGGCACTCTTGTTTGATTCTCTATATAAGGATTTCATAGGAAATTTTTGCATATGATGGATGAGATATTATGAAAAAGACACTATATATACTAACAGTTCAATCAAAATTCACAGTATTGATGGGAATAAAACTCCATTATTGGTGAATGTTCATTGGTTATGTTTGTATCAGAAACTACCATCGAAAGAAGAGTTTGTCAAGGACCTACCCAAAGAGGTCAAAGTTGAAATTGTACAGAAATGGCCTCTCCACTTTCAACTAATACTCCATAACACCTATTGTAAAAGTTCAGTTTTTTATATATATCATACATAGAATAAAAAAAAATTATAATAGTGAAAACCTAGAAACATGCACTATTGGACTTGGCAATGTTAGAAAACTAGATTTATGGTTGACAATGAAGAGAAGAGAATATATATATATAGTGTGTGTGTGTGTGAAAAACTCGCTAGAAGAACAATTAAAACAAGTTTTATTTGAAAGCAATGTAACTAGCAGTCAAAAATTGAGAAAGGGAAAAAAAACAATAATAAGAAATACAACATGCTCTTTCGTTGATTCCAGGTTATCAATATGAAAATACTTCTCTTATCTTGAAGGACATTAAATATTCGCTGGATACCATCTACAAGTTATAAACAACATAAATGCCANTATTATGGTAGTTGTAGGAGGTATTTACCTCCACATGTAGACCTGATAAGAATAGAATATTCCAAGAAGCAATAAGAAACCCTAATGAGTTGGCTAATAACCCTAGAAGACATGTCGGCTCAAGAAGATAACTTGTACTAGGTTATTAGCCTCCAAGAGAAGAAGTCGGCCAGAAGAATTAATATATACTGAATAGACAGATACCCAGAATGAGAAGTAGGCCAATGCAGTTAGCCAGAATTAGTATAGATACAGGAGGCCAGTTCTCATTCTGGCTGGGTAGTCTCAGAATTGCAAGGAAGCAACTTGTGCGCACTAGAGTGCCCAGTCTTGTTTGCAAGTTTGAGGAGAGTTTCCATTACAGCTGTTGCAACTAGCAAATTACGTTTGGATAAGACTATCTCTTGGTTAGGGTTTGGAATATATGATCAGTTCTTGTTGATGCGCTATCCTTGGAGAAAGGTGTGCTACCCTTTGTTTGGCTATCTAGCCTAGGGTTTTCTTCCAGAATGATTCTCTATCAAGGTTAAGGTGCCAGGAGGGTGGATTCGGCCTATGGTTGGGTGAAAATAGTATTGTCAATGGTAAAATGAGCAAATCCATTATATTCTAACAGGCTCAACCTAAGCAAAGTCATAAGAAAAAGTATAGACTCTGGGAAAAAGACCTCCAACAAAGGGCTAAGCAAAACATGGTATATTCTCCTAGATCTGCTCAAAACAGGAGATCAACGCTTCCTAAAAGAAAGAGATACAGTGTTATAATTCTCCGCAATATGCCACTGAGGAGTGCTAATCAGTTAACCAACGCCATGGTAGCCACTCTGGGGGAGAGCTAGTCCTGTAGATGCTTGAAAATAATCCTAAAAAGGAAAAAAATCAACAGAGACTGGCTTGGTAACTATGACTACTTCTTGATGAAGCTGAGGGAAGAGGGAAGGCTCAGAAAAATTCAACCAAACAAGATCAAACTAGACAAAGGTTCAGACAATCCAAGGTAAGACAATTCAATGTCCTTCCCCAGTGGATTTGCCAATTTGTGTTACGAAATAATTCCCTTGCAGACATGTGAATTTTCCCTTGGATTCTAGACCCCTAATAGAAAAACACAAATGGACACTAACATCCCTTTGAATTTGGTTTAACTAATCAGAAAGAGAGAGAAGGAGAAAAGGTGTGATGCAACTAGTTCCGAATTTTTTCCTCGTTGCTTCCAATATGAGCTTGATATCCAAACTCCTTAGCACAACTTGATACCTACAATGCAATAGAAAACAAAGAGAAATGAATAAATCATACTCTACAATATTATATCAAACAAATTCATCTACAAATATTGAAGGAACAATAGACAAGAACATGCAAGAATACACAAGCTTGAAGGAAATAGGCCAAGTATATTGAAATGAGAACCAAAAGAGAATACTTACAAACATGGATGATGAAGCAGTACTCCTCCAAGATCTCATCATCTAGACCCTTGCATGAATATGAAGATCAAAATTTTGATATATCTATCTATATTTTCTTCACCTTGGAATGGCCTCCTTTTATAGTCTTGGGAGGCTCAACCACCATGAGTAGATTTGGGGATTATTTGAGGATATGAATCCTTTATGTTCAGATCTGATCTTAGGATAGTTCCATAGGATAGCATTTGATCCAAACCAACCTCATATCCAAGAGATGGACTTCAAAAAGAGGAAAGATTCACCAAATTTTCCTCTAACCAAAATCGCTCCCCTATAGTTAGATATTGGGCATTGATCCTAGATAAACACTCCCTAAATAAGGTAAAGGGGACATTGATCTATGGGGTAGCACTCCCCCAGCATGGCCAGGGGGTTCTACCCTTCAAAAATGCCCAAAAGAATGGTCGTTTTTTCAAGTAAAATGTGTGTTTCTGACCTTGAAATCATGGGTTTCTTCCTCCAATACAACTTAGGGATCATGGAAAATGTTCTTTGATGGTTTCAAGGGGTTAAAACACATAGAAACAAATATAAAAGTGCATGTGACACACAATAAGGTGCATACATCACTTTATGACACTTGTGACACTTACCAAGGCGCATACGACACTTGCGACACTTAGGTTGAGATACTTAAGTGTGGAATTTTGATGTGTAACAATAAACAAATTTGGTTATTCCCTAAATATCAAGATAGGAACAATTTTACCTGCCCATGGGGTACTTTTCCATACCAAGTTCTTTTCGTTTTGATTATTTAATGCTCTGGCCACATTCCAAAGAGTTCTATGTGGAATTGTTTCCAACTTGATCCATGAATATGTGGAAGTTTACATGGATGATTTTATAGTCTATGGAAATACCTTTGATGAAGAAATAAAAACCATAAGAAAAGTTCTTGAAATATGACAAGCAACAAATTTATCCCTGAGTCATGAAAAATGCCATATGTTGTTGACATATGGCATGGTTTTGGGACATCAGATATCCCCCAAGGGTATCCAAGTTGACCTTGCAAAAGTCGAACTAATCACCAAAATTCGAACTCCAATGAATAAAAAACATGTATGTTGTTTCTTAGGTCATGTAGGATATTATCATTTTTTCATAGAAAAAATTACCAAAATAGCATCACCTTCATTCATGTTACTTTCAAAAGATGTTAAATTTATTTGGACTAATTCTTGCCAAACAACCTTTGAGACGTTAATTTTTTTTTATCTATAATGCATATGTTAAGAGGAACCAATTGGTATTTTCCATTTCATATCTCAATATATGCTTCAGATACAACCATTGGATTTTTACTTGGACAACGATAGGAGAAAAGACCATATGCAATCTACTATACCGATAAAAATATTACCCCTGCAAAATTGAATTAAATTGTAATATAGAAGGAATTCCTTGTTGTTGTCCATGCAATCAATAAATTCTGACTCTATATCACTAGTTATCGAGTCTTTGTACACACTGATCATGTTTCCATTAGATACCTTACAAATAAACCAGTAAAAAATTGTAGGGTAACTCACTGGTTACTCTTACTACAGGAATATGACATCACCATTTGTGATAGACCTCGAAGAGAAAATCTTGTAGCATAATTTCTGTCGCAACTTAATATTAAAGGGAGTAATGATCCAGTAGAATATTTTTTTCCTGACAAAAATTTGTTTGCATTGTTTTATCACTCACCTTGGTTTTCATATATTGTCAATTATATATCTATAGGGAAGCTTCTGTGGAATTTCTTCCCGGGAGAGAAACAAAAAGTTATCTAAAAAAGTGTTATGTATTCTTGGATCCAAGGAAAAGTCTTTTGAATATGACTTGATTATATTATCCGACATTGTGTTCTAGAAGATGAAATATTTAAATTTTTAAAATATTTTCATGATGACCCATGTGGAATATTTGTGGATAAAATGACTACTTACAAGGTCTTAAGGTTAGGTTACTATTGGCCAACTATTTTTAAAGATGCTAGAAAATATGTATCATAAGCTATGACATCTGTCAAATAATGTGAAAACATGTACAATAAAATGAAATACCATTTTAGAATAAAGTGTTAATTGTGCCCTTGATTTTAAAGTACCCATTAATCCACCATCAAGATAGAGACATACATTCTAGTTTGTACGGATTATGTAACGAAATGGGTGGAATCAAAGGCTCTTCCGAATGATACTTAGCAAGCAGTGGAACACTTTTTGTATGAATACATATTTTTTCAATTTGGAGTATCAAGGGATATTTTCACGTATGAAGCGAATCAATTCACCTTTAATCTCATACACTTCATCACCAAAAAATATCATATTTGGTACAAGACATCAACACCATATCACCCGCAGGACAATGGCTGAGTTGAAGTAACCAATAATTTTTTGGAGACTATTCTAACAAAGATAGTACAACTTCATCAGAAATATTGGGCCTATAGATTTCCCGAAGCATTCTAGGATTACTAAACAACATGACATAATACAATTAGATTCACCCATTATGAGCTATTTTACGATAAGTAAGATATATTTCTAATTTAATTTGAAGTCAAAATTTTATGCATAGAATTATAGTCTAACATGAATCTTACATAGGCTCAACAACACTGTCTAAATCAAATTAACGAGCTTGATGATTTTGATCAAGATTCCATTCAACAAACTTATATTATTCAGCAACAAAGAGATAAACTACATGACCGATTCATCAATAAGAAGAAATCTCGAGAAGGGGATGGGGCACTCTTGTTTGATTCTCTATATAAGGATTTCATAGGAAATTTTTGCATATGATGGATGAGATATTATGAAAAAGACACTATATATACTAACAGTTCAATCAAAATTCACAGTATTGATGGGAATAAAACTCCATTATTGGTGAATGTTCATTGGTTATGTTTGTATCAGAAACTACCATCGAAAGAAGAGTTTGTCAAGGACCTACCCAAAGAGGTCAAAGTTGAAATTGTACAGAAATGGCCTCTCCACTTTCAACTAATACTCCATAACACCTATTGTAAAAGTTCAGTTTTTTATATATATCATACATAGAATAAAAAAAAATTATAATAGTGAAAACCTAGAAACATGCACTATTGGACTTGGCAATGTTAGAAAACTAGATTTATGGTTGACAATGAAGAGAAGAGAATATATATATATAGTGTGTGTGTGTGTGAAAAACTCGCTAGAAGAACAATTAAAACAAGTTTTATTTGAAAGCAATGTAACTAGCAGTCAAAAATTGAGAAAGGGAAAAAAAACAATAATAAGAAATACAACATGCTCTTTCGTTGATTCCAGGTTATCAATATGAAAATACTTCTCTTATCTTGAAGGACATTAAATATTCGCTGGATACCATCTACAAGTTATAAACAACATAAATGCCAAGAAGTTCAAAATAATTTTAGAATTCTATGAAAATATGATCTTTCATTTTATTATCCTAAATAATTCACAGATTCAAGAATTCTAAACAAGATATTTTATTTCATTTCACTATCCTACATAGATTAAAGATTCTAGAATTCTATCCTGAGATCAATTACTATCTCAAGTTATATTTAACTTAGTCGAATTAGGAGCATTATTCTCATAAATGATTAACTAACAACCACATATGACTACATGCCTTGTGAAGACAAGATTTCAACTAATCAAAACGTTTTATGTATACTTGAGGATTTGTGGTAAATCTTAATTTTATCTATAATTTTATTTTATAAACTTGAAAAAATAAAAACACTCCATATATTGTTTGTCTATATTACCATTTTGTTTTTCTATCTTATCCTTGTTTATATACCTTCTTCTTATTTATATCAACCCTATCTACCTTATCTTTGTCTATTTCTACCTTCATCTTTGTCCATACACTTCAATTACTTTGTTCATATATCTTGTATTTGTCCATACACTTCATTTACTCTAATCATATACCTCTTCTTTGTCCATATTTCTTATTTTTCCTTGTCCACAAGCCTCCACTTACTTTAATTTTCGTTGATTTTACCATATCTAATATATATGAGGTTCATTTAAAAGTTGATAGAAAAAAAGAATAAATCCATAGATTTGGAATCATATAATTCAGAATGTTGGATGAGCTACAATGAATAACCTAAGGTGAAATATTTGTATACATCTGACGTTAAGAAAATTAGAGTAATAACCTATAGCGCTCATTATTTTCTATACAACCATTACAACACTTAATTGAATTATGTTTGTATCTTAGACTAATTTTCAAAACATAAGTTTACATTCCTAAAAATTCTTGGTATGAAATGATATCATGTAGCTTGAAATTATTACTATTAAGTGACATCTTGTAGCATAAACAACAATGATATAATATTGTAATGGATACTATCATTGGAACTATCAAGCTAATTGGGTTCATTATTAGGTTGTATTGGGTTCATTATCAATCTCTACTCAAACTAGTTGGGTTCATCACCGAATTTCCTAAAGCTAGTATGTATATCGAACAAGCAATATCTATGTGAGACTACATTATCAAATACAGATTCAAAGGAAAGAAGGTATACAGAAAAAGGCAAAGGAAACTTTGTTGAACAATATAGGAGGAGCTCAAAATCATAATGAGCCTAATAACATTGACTTAATCCAAGAAATCCATAGAGATTTTCATATATTTTCTCAGGAATGATGGTTAGATTTTCTTGAACCATTTSAAGGTTCCAACATCTCTATAGATATAGAATTTTCTCAAAAGTTTAATGGAGAATCCACCACCTTTTATGGTTTAACATTTCAAGTGAATGAGGAGTCTATTGGTCATGCAACATGATTAATAGTAGACAGAGAGTGTTGGTCAAAACACTCCAAATTACTAGAGTAAAGTTGATCTAAATTTGTAACTATTCCTTTCCAAATATATAAAGTCCAGAAGAAGGGTATTCAAAGAGAATGGCTAGATGATCCATGGAGGAATATATCTCTAATTTTGTAAAAGTTTATTACTTGTGAATGGCGATTTAGCGTCATATTTCATTATCATATTAGGCTTCTATTACATCCCAAAAATGAGAATCCCATGAATTTGGATTTCTTTCACCTAAAGGTTTTAATTAGAATGGAAAAACATTCTAAAAAAAAACCCCAACCCTCAAGGGTATTTCACAAAAGGTTTATAACATTTTTATATCGGGCTGATATGGTAATAATAGGTAAAAAATGGTAAGGGTTTCGAATGAGAAGAAATATGGGGGAACAATTGTTACCCTATGAAGAAAATCCTTCAGAGTCAAAGGGAAAAATGATAAAAATAGATCATTGGGATAAAGAACCTACAATATTGGATCAATCTTGTAGCAATAAAAAAACTAAAGAAAGGGTTTACAAGTATCGGACTTGATCTTACAACGACAATAATTTTTTTGTTACTCTATCTGATTCTGAGAAGGAATGCGATGGTGAATATGCAAAAGAATCGGATGATGAATATACAACAAATATTTTTTATACAGAGGAAGCCAAGAATACATCTATAGAAGCAACACAGGATAATTATCCACAATCATTTGACTTTAAAATGTAGACTGATGTTGAAATTGCAAAGAAGACAATGGTAATAGCATCAATGAGTATTTTCAAAAACAAATCCATAAGGGAAGTTGATAGAGAGACACATTTTCATTCATTAAAAGAAACAATAGTTGTAGGGAGCATAGACACAACTATCCAACCAGGAATGGATAGTGCTCAGAGAAAGAAAAGGAAATGTAAGAACAATATTTTTACTTCTTCCAAGACATATAATCCCAATTATTTAAACGTTTTAAGAGAAAAAATGAGATTAAATATGGAAAATAGAATGTTGAATAAGAAGGAAAACAAGTAAATAAATCATGGAATGGATACATTGTTACAAGCCATAGAAACATAGGAAAGTCCACTTAAAAGTTTGACGAAGAATATATGGAAAATGTTGATAAATTTGTAAATTGACATACTTGATTATATTTTGAAAGACAAATATGCCTTTCTTCAACTTAAAACAAATATACCTGGATGGAGAAACCAAGATGATTTGTTTGATTTGGGGGTCATTAATCGAGAAATCCATCAGTGGTTCATTAATAAACTCAAACATAAATGGTTTCCCCTCCATATCACATGGGAAAATAGGTGGAAGAGAAAGATTAACATGTACAAGAATAGATTATAGGAGATGGGAAAAAAGATAAAATATTCTTTCTCTTTGGGGTTTGACAAAATAATATGTAGAGAACCTTCTAGGATCCAATCTATCTTCTTTCACAATATATGGATTCATTTTAGAATCAAACAATTAGAAAATGGAAGACTTCATAAAATTAAAAATCCAAAATAATTTTTCAGTGTTTTGATCCAGGTTAAAAGTCATGACAAAAATTTGTTGTGTGAATTGTATTTATACAACTATGTAATTCTAAATCACACAATATGGAACCCCAACCCTTTTGTTGGTGATGTTCAACTTTGTTCCTGTTATAACCCTATATTTCATAGGAATCAAACGGTGATTGAGATTTTCCCTCAATAGTTTTATGTTGTAAATCATGTGGCATTATGCCCATGATTTCCAAGAGGAAAAGGAAATAATTTGGGGTTTGCAAAGTCAAATTACCCGTGATTGAAAAAATGTGATGTATTTCCCTTAGGAAATAATCCCTTCAGGAAAAAATGAAGAAAAGGAGCCTTAATGCAATTAGGTTTTTTATCCTAAGTCTGTTGGTGATTTGATAGTTTGGTGTTTTGTGGCTAAAAGGTGCACTTATCTCAACGACCAAATCAATGACTAACAATGGATATCAGACCCCCTCGACCTTTATGCCTTTAACGGGGGGGTGTGAGTTAGTTGTTTTATTGCCGCGGGCCCCTCATAACGTGTCACCTTCAAGGAAACTTAGACCTCCCTCACTCATTTTCGCTTACCACTCACTTCTGCCTCCGAGATAACCACTAGATGACCTCCCAATACCCCCTGCGCTCCAGCTCACACCTGTCCTCCACTCACTTTTTCCCTTCTATTGCACCCTGATGCAACCCTTCTCTTCCACCAATCTCATTTTATCCAGTCATGCTCTACTTTATCTCCACTCATGTTTCCACTCACTCTATAACCTATCGCGGCACTCTACCTCTATAAAATTGTCCCTTGCGACATCACCTTCGCACCTGTCACTCTCCCTTACACCTCATCTCTCGAATACTCGCTCTCACACATTCCCAATCACCACCAGCAACATCCTTCCACATGGACAATGTTCTCCCACTGTACCATGCGAGCTTGAGCCAAGGAAATATCCAACTCACCATTATTGTCATCCACGTCCACCAACTACACCCTAGATATCTGAGGTAATGAGAACATCCAACAGCTAAAGATCGACCCACCATTAACCACTCTCATATTTAATTACGAGATTTATTTGCAGATGGCCACAATCAACATCAAGAGGCCAACAACATAGTAGATATTAAAAACAAACTTTCAACAACCTCCATTAAATAAGAATCTGGAAATCTGAACAGATCCACATAATATCTGTATATTTGTAATCCTAGATCTAATTATTTTAGATTGAGATGGATTTAAGCCTACTCATTTATGGCTGGATTCGATCCTAATAAATGTATAAGTACTTGTGTTTTTGAAGTATTCATGGTTGGAACCTACCAAAGAAAAACGTTCATTATTGTAATCAGCTCACAGAGCCTTTATCAAAACAGTAATACAGTGACAGGATTCTTGTGACACTCATGTTGGTGAAGTTTTCTCACTGTAATTATGTTTGCTCTGTTTTGATATGTGTTTCTTTTCTCTATTGTCTTAAAGAGAGTTAAAGTTTAGGATTTGTTTCAAAACACCTCGTTCTCACTTTAAATCAATATCAATGTTTTCTACCTGCAAAGTTAATTCTAGGATTCTTAAGTGCCCGATTATAACCTGATCCATCCCTCTTTTCTTCTTGATCATTCGCCAAAACTTAAAGGATCCAACAAAATGCCTATCTTTCCCTGTAAGTTTTCCTGTAAAACCTTCTTTGATCGAGTTAAATCTCTTTGACTCCATTGCCCAATGGCCTATATTTCCCGTTCCAACTAAAATAATTCAAAACAAACCCAAAAATTGTGTACTATCATAATTAGTCTAAAACTCCCAACCAACAAAGATAAATAATACAGAGAGATCCCTGTCTGAGTCTTAGAGGACTAGATCTAAGACTCCAAAGTGGTTTTGTAGTTAACTCTGCCCATTTCTTCTTCAGCCTGGCAAATTACAAATTGCTAAAAGTTCCTTTATTTCTTTTATTTATAATATTTTCCAATGGAGGGATTAAAAGGAATCTTACACATAGGAAGAGTTTGACTTTGATTTAATGGTGAGAGAATAATATCATGTTTATAGGGTTGTCATTCAAGATTACAGAAGATTGATCATCGACCCAAGGGATTCCCTAATGGTAAGATTTCACCGATACTATGATATCAATAATCACTTACAAGACGTTCACACACATTCATTATAGAATATTCTAGCATCTCATGATATATGGAATTCACTTACAAATGCTCTAAGGAACAAGAATCCAACATGGTACCCCCATTTTGAGCTTGCACTCTCAAGAGTTTCCTTATACATTAATTCAATGAAGAGACATGGGATTTGGGATTAGATTTAACTACTCATTAATATGGATCTCCACTCAACATTATAAAGCAAGGTTCCAATGGAACAATATGGAAGAGATAACACTTTGGAAGCGAATTTATAGAAGTTTTGTTTTTTACCCTGAATATGCCTTTGGACACCCAACATACAATTGGAAAACATTACATCTAGGTGTCCTGGAAGAGGAAGATGATGTTGCATGAGATCATGCAAAGGATTATGAAGGGGGGAATTTTAATATTATGAAATGTTACCTTTTTGTCTTTATTTTGATAATATTTGAGTATATTAAGGTCAAATATGACCCTCATATATGGCATTCTTCAACCCTCCTAGCCATATATTGTACAAAGGTAAATATGGATTGTGTTTTCTTATATTTTCATGTTTATTGTATGAAATTAAGATAGAATTTTGAAGTTTTTATCTCTAAATGAAAATAAAGATGCTAACTATGAACATTGAGAATGATCAAAGCATATCACAGGTCCAAATACTCCAAGGTTGAACTAGAACAATGGAGATTTTCCAAAGGGTTGAAGAAGGAAATATTTGAAAGGAAATGAGTTGAATGCATTCAATGAACAAGTAGTAAACAAATGAGTGAATCCAGGAGTAGTTCAAGTCCATTTAACTTCATCTATGAATCTTTGTCATAGAATGTGTGGGTTATTGGTATCTTGACTCCCTTGAATTGTTCGGTTCTGTAGAACACATCAGATGTTTAATATACAACATTT
>JZKD02S2163060.1:15544-33593 GCA_000966675.3 Picea glauca
CTTTTTACAATAAACGAGAATGCCAAAATTCCTAGACATCCAAAAACCTAACCCTAGGAGATGAAGCGCCAAAAGTCATGTGGGCCCCGTTTGGGTAAGTTAGTACATCAACTTCTCGAGGTCGTAACATTTGCATACGATCTCTGTTTAGGGCGCACGATAGCTCGTTGGAAAGATCTATCCGAGGCCTACAACGCTCGAGACAAAATAACATCGTAGATTCTCTTTTGTGAGGGAAACATACCCAAAAAAACATCGTTTAGGGCCTCAAAATGGCCCCGGAAGTTTAGGACCCGAAAAAACTGCTAAAAATAGTAAATTGCCAAAATTCCTAGAAAGTTGTTTTGAGCCATTTGGAAAAGGTGGTTGGCCACCGATATCCACCTGGATCACTCATCGAAAGAGGATTTGCATAGAAAGAAGGTGTTGATTATGATGAGACTTTCCTCCCCACAAAAAAATGGGTTTCCATCCGTACTCTATTTTCCATGTCAGCATAGAATGGATGGAAAATTCATCAAATGGATGCAAAGATTGTTTTCTTGAATGGAGACTTGAAAGAGAATGTTTTTATGTCTCAACCAAAATGATTTGTTTTGAAGGGAAAATAACATAAGGTATTCAAGCTTATCAAATCCTTGTATGGCTTGAAACAAGCACCATAAACATGGTATGAAAATTTAATAAAGCATCTTCTGAAATTAAATTTCAAGAATTTCAATCTTGACAATGCAACTTTCATTGTAAAGAAAGTTGGAAAAACAGTGGTATAACTTGTAGTATATGTAGATGATATGTTGATAACATGGATTAATGGAAGATACATTCCATCCATAAACAAAAATTTAAAGAAAGGCTTCAAGATGAAAAATTTAGGACATCTTCACTACTACTTGGGCATTGAAGTGATTCAGAATCCAAGGTTCATATTCATCTCTCAAAATAAGTATGTTGGAGAGTTGTTGAACAAGTTTGGCATGGTTGAGTGAAATCTTGTTTCTACTCCAATGGAACAAAATTTGAAACTCATATCAAAACAAGTGAATGAATTTGAGGATGCAACCAAATATAGACAACTTGTGGGAAGTATTATCTATCTTATTACCACTAGACCAAACATTTCATTTGTTTTTGGGATTCTGTCCAGGTTGATGCAAAAGCCTTGTGAAGAACATTGGTCTACTGCAAAAAGAGCTCTAAAATACTTGAAAGGAACTCAATATTTTGCACTAAGGTACTTTAAGGTGGATAACTTCAACCTATTCAGATATTATGATTCATACTTTGTTGGGGATAAGAAAAATGGAGTATCAACTTCAGGTTATCTCATGAATATTGAATCAAAAATTGTCTCCTAGGGATCACACAAACAATCAGTTCGAGCAGATTCCACAACAATGGAAGAATATGTGGCAATTGTAGAAGCAACGAATGAGATTATGTGGCTTATAAAAATGCTTGAATATTTGCAGAAGAAACAAGTGAATTCTACTCCTCTTCTATTTGACAATCTATTTTTTTTTAAGGTCATGGCCAAGACAGACACCAAATTGGTGTATGAGACCCCCTTGTTTGTGGGATAAGGGACCGCCTCCCTCCGCCCAATTATTTAACTAGTAAAGTCTATGGAGGTATACACACCCTACCCCCCTTTTGATTTGAACTTGTGACCTCTTAAGAGGAAACACATGTTGTTAACCATTAAGTTGGCCAAGAATCCTAGATTCTATGATCATACAAAGCACATCAACACAAAGTATCGTATGATTCGATATCATGTAGAGGCCAAGACTATTCACTTGAGACATTGTTCCACAAATGAGCAAATTGCGGACATCTTCACTGAAGCGTTTGGAAAATAAAATTTTGAGAAGTTTAGAACGATGTTTGGACTCACACATACCCCTTTGTATTAAAGGGGGGAATGTTGGACACGTAATTATTGGGATTCCGTTACTTGTAACATAAATATGAAGAGCCATAGATGATAGGAAGGGTCATGTGTTGGAGAAGACCAAGAGTTACATTTTGAATATTTATTGAGCTTCAAGCTAATGCAATAAGCATATGTGGAGTTACGTTGTCTTCCCACTCTGGGCCTGACAACTTAATTCAACTACAATTGTTGACGCTGGCATTATCGATTAGTTTCTAATATTGGCGTTCAACATAGTCTGCACTGCCACATTTATTGTGTTTCTGGTTTAGCTTTTGGTGCCTAGGTTGTTTCCATAATTTTCTGGATAGCTCGGTTATTTCCATAATCGCCCGGATAGCTCAGTTGTTTCAATATGCAAGATCAAATGAATATAATCCCCATTATCTAAACCCATTTGCGGCCATTTCAATCTGTTAATAAGGGTGCAACAATCATTCAAATTAATTCTAGGTTCAAGCGTCCGTCCTTCGAGTGGGAGGATTTCTCAAGTCTTGGGAATTATGGTTAGGTTATGGATGGTTGTGGGTTTCATATTTTATTTACATGCACATTCATTCATTCATAGAATTATATTTTGGGAAATCACTATACAGTATTAGATAGGAACAACCTGGGCAATGTGATTGTACAAGTGAGGAATGGCCATGTCTTTCATTATTTATTTACATGCACATTCATCCATTTATAGAAATTATATTTTTTGAAACTTCTATATAGGATTGTATAGGTACAGGTTGGGTGATGTGATTGTGCAGGTTAGGGATGGTCGTGTCTTTCATATTGTAAGGTCTTTAGCTAGATGGGCATGGAGACCCTTTCCCAAGTCCTCAAGGAGACAAAACTTGGGGTTCCTCTGGCACCCAAGTGTTGCATGAGTTGGGAAAGTGGACGCCTTGGGCATGTGAACGTTGCAAGGGAGTTTCCTAAGTATGAAGCGACCAAGAGATTAGGGCGCGTCAGCATGAGGGGTGCACCAAGGTTTGGTGCGACAGTCCCAAGGGGCTTGATGGTCGATAAGTGCATGAGTTCGTTTGGGTGACCGAATCTGCAAAGGGGCACGATGATTCATTTGGGTGATCAAGTCCGCGAAGGGGTGCGACAATTTGTTTGGACACATGGGTTCTCGAAAGGGAAAAACACCCCTAAAGGATGCAATGATTCATAATGGTGACCTTTGGAATCCCTATAAGAGAACAAGGGCACACAACCAAGGAAGGTAGTTTCAGAAAATAAGGAGAGCAAGAAAAAATTTGTGATTCTAAAGAAGACTTAGAAAAAAGGGGGCGAGTTCCCTCAACGAGCCAAGTCGCTCCACATGGGAGGACTTGTGATGCCATGAGATCAATTCAGTGGATAGAGTTGGGCGAGCTTCCTTTGGGCCGATTTTGGGGAAGTCTGGAAACGTAGGTCTGTTGGAGGCATGTGTGAAGTAGAATACAAAATTGTAAAGTCTACGGAAACGAAGAGACAATGGGTCTGTGGTTGAGAGAACATCTAAGGTGCACCGTAGGAGGTTGCAGAGATGGTTGCAATAGAGATTCTTGGTGATGAATCTGTGTATGAGTGTCTTGGTGAGGTGAGATGTCTTTCGTTTGTTCCATAGTTGTTTTCTTGGATTCTCATGTTCAAGGATATATGTTATTCTCATGTTCATGGATGTATTTTTATATATGACTAAGTGTTAAAGTGTGAAAAAATGTCTAAGTATACAAGAGTTGCACTAGAGTAGGAGTGTGACTAGCTAGTAGACTAGAACCCAATATGGTATGCTCTAAGGTGAAGAGGCTTAGTCCAAACGAAGTATTTTTGGTGTTGCAAAACAACGAAGTAAAAAACCTCGATGTGGTATGCCCATGGTACACTGTGAATACCCAAAACATATTTTATTTACAAGAGCATTCATTCATTCATAGAAATATATTTTGGGCAATCGCTATACAAGATTGTATAGGTAGAGGTTGGGCAATGTGATTAAATTGATTTGATTTTACAGATCTTCTCCTCGGATTTCATATGTTTGCCCGAAGAACTTTATCCTGTCGTGCATAAACATTGACAAACGACTGAAGAAGACGTGCAAATAAGTGGCCAAAGGCCACCGAGGTGTTGAATAAGGAAGCAGACGTGGAGGTGGTGGAACGTTCAGGAAAATTGTGGATAACTCGGCGAACTTGAAACCAACAGCGAGTCAGTTTAAAATGCCGTGTTGCATTAGCGTGTTGTACCGGTACCTCCTCGACATTCTTAATAATGGGGTTCTTGTTAATTACTAGAGCACTGTGCTGTTTTTGAGCTATTTGGAAATTATATTATCACGCCGACAGGGGGACTAGATTTATACTTCTTTTATTAAGCGGAAAGTCGTTCTTATATGGGAAATGTCAAATTTATAAAAGAAAGGTGTTGTCTAATTATTTTACTAAATAATTTTTTAGTCGTTCTTATATGGGAAATGTCAAATTTATAAAAGAAAGGCGTTGTCTAATTATTTTACGAAATAATTTTTTAGTAGGAATTTTGTGATTTAAATTTACACTAATCACTATTTTTTATTGTTCAAAATCCATTTCGAAATGTAGAAATGAATGCAAGATAATGCAAAATAGAAGCCTACTGCTAAAAAAACATATATTTTAACATATATTTTATAGTTAAAGTTTTCATTGTTTATAATAGTTTCTTTTTTTATTGTTTCATTTCTTACTTTATAGCTTTAAATATTTCTATTAGTGGCCAAAGTGTACTGGCAGTTTTCATTTTGCACAGCTTGACAGATTGAAGTTCTTGGTCAAGGTAAGCGATTCTTTTAAGGATTTTTGCACAGCTTGACCGCGACAGTTGTTTCTAATCTTGGTCAGGTTACAGGGTTTGTTTCTATCTCCTAAATAGGAAATCATTCTGGACTGCGTTCATTTGTCTTTCCATTTCTCCCCTTTTCTTTCCAATCTGACTTATTTTTCTCCATTCTCTGCCCATGCCCTTGCTCGCTCGCTCACTCTTGAAAGGAGATTCTGTGACCACTTCACTACACAAATTAACAGAATGTGCGGCCACTCTCAGACTCTGCCTCAACTTGCTCACGATCCTTCCAATAACTTGATTCCGCATATTTATGCCAACTCGTGTGGAATGGATGAACAAATAGTAAAATCGGCAGAAGAGAAGGCCCCGATGAAAGAATATTCAGGTTTCATTTTCCTGATTGTTTTTTCTATGTTAGGATTATTTTTCTCATACAGATTGGTCTAATTGCTATTGGTATGGTATTGATTAGTCACAAATTTATAATAATTAAATGTATGTGTCTTTGTGCGCAATTTTAATCACAGGGTATGGGTGCTGATTAGTAACAAATTTATAATAATAAAATGTATGTGTGTTTGTGTGTAATTTTAATGGCATGATACTAGTGAGGTAGTTTTGTTTGTGGATGATAGTGGAAGGGTTTTGTCCATCTGTTTTAAATTTTGTTTTTTTGTTGTTGTTTAAATTACATTTGTGAATGTATAAATAAATTTGGACAAAATTGCAATTTTCTGTTGTTTGAATTACATTTGTGAATGCATAAATAAATTCAGCGTGTTGAAAAACCCATTGGAATATTCATATCATACAGATTTAGCCACTCAAATTTGCAGATCCAACACCTTCTTGACATATTTGTGACAAAAATAAACAGAAAAAATCCCCTGAAAAGTCATACAGATTTAGCCACTCAAATTTGCAGATCCAACACCTTCTCAACAGATTTGTGACAAAAATAAACAGAAAAAATCCCTGGAAAA
This sequence comes from Picea glauca, assembly GCA_000966675.3. Classification (NCBI taxonomy): domain Eukaryota; kingdom Viridiplantae; phylum Streptophyta; class Pinopsida; order Pinales; family Pinaceae; genus Picea; species Picea glauca. The sequence goes on from JZKD02S2163060.1 coordinate 21,269, forward strand.
GACAAAAACATAGAGTGTTTAGACTACGACATAGTTGGAAGCATTGTGAGTGAGAAGAGATTGAATCCAAATATACTCTTACAAAGGTTTGAAGTTGTTGATGAGTAAGAGTGAATTGTTAAACACATGTCCCCAAACTATACCTTTATTCTTGTTTCAACTTAGTGGTCCTGGTAATACATGGCCAACAACTTTTATTATGCATGTACTACTTTGATCAACCATTTTTATAATAATAATAATAGTAGTAGTAGTATAATTCTAAGGTCATAGTCACCAAATTGGTTTATGATACCCTCTTGTTTGTGGGACAAGGGACTTGCAGCTATTTGACTCCTAAAGTTTACAGAGGTATACATACCCTACCCCTTTGAACTTGAAATTGTGTTAAGAGAAAACACATGTACTACTTTGATTTCAGGTTGTGTATATAAATCCTTATACAAGGAAACAAAATAATTGTTAAACAAATAGTTTTTCAAACACTTAATATGCAATATTTTTGTTATGTAAAACACTTTATTGGGATGAGGGARATGTTTATGTAACATACCACATCAAAATAATAATAAATTTATAATAAAAAAAATAGTAAAATAGTAAAATAATAAAACATTAAAATAATAGTAAAAATTAAAAAACTAAATATTAAAGAATTAAAATAATAAAAATTTAAGCTCGCTCCATTATATATAGAGACACACTTTGAATAAATAATAATAATGAGCCTAGATCCATTTCAGACTAAATCTATTAAGTGAGAGGGATCAAACCTCTCAATGTGCCAACTTTTTTTTAGACTACAAAACTTGAGGAAAGGTTAAAGGTTTGCAGAATCTCCCATCATCTTTGTTATAATGATACTAAATACTCCATTCTTAACTTTTAATGCAATTTTATTTTATCTATCAAACCGTCTTTATACAAATTCATCGTACAACCTCTAGGGCTAAGGCTAGGGATACTCATGTATAATGTGACTACTGTAACCTCTCCTCTCACCAACCACGAGTCCTTTTGACCTATTGAGTGAACACAACTATTTATGTAATCAAGAAATTTTAAGATAAATATGCATGAACAAAAGTATGTGGGTTTGTGGTTTCTTTACCCTTTTCGGCAGAGTCTAACATTCTGTAATCTTGGGCCCTAGTCGCTATATGAGCGTCGCCTTTCAACATGTAAACATTCACGACCGAGGTATTACCAGTAGATGCGGGGGGTCCCTAACTTCCCCCTTCCGTGCTCGAAGATGATGAAGCTTGAGCCATGTTTTTACCATGTGGAAATGGGTTCGTCAGCACATCAGGCTGTTGTTGTGCCAATAGATTTTGAGCCTCTGGAAGTCAAGGGAACAACTGAGTTGGGTGGTCCTCCATGCAAAGGTTACACAGATACTTCGACTTTCTCTTCTTTGTTTTTTCCCCTCCAACATTGTTATTAGCCTTTTTTTCCTCTTTACCCTTATTGTTCCGTTGTTTTTTCTTTCCTTCAAGCTGGTGATTGGCCTTCGGGTTCGTCGACTGCACACTATGTACATCCGATGTTTGGGTAGGGGGAATATCCGAATCGAAGGTTTGGTTGGCCATCATCTGTTGTATCGACAATTGTTGCAATTGATTTGACAACAGATCAATGGGATTTCCTTGTGCTAAGCCCACTATACCATCGGCATGTGATCCATACTTTTGTTTGGCCTTGTCGAGGATGGACCGTGATGCATCTGGAAATATCTCATAGAGCAAGCCAGACTGAGAATAAATCAGTTCGAGCTGTCGCACTCTCATTATCGCCTCTTCCTTTGAAAACACTCCTGACATTGCAACATCCTTGGATAGAACTGGTACCAAAGACTTCAGGAACCACTCCAGCAAGAAATCATGTGGGACATGTACCTTAATCAAGGTCTTCTGACGCCACCATTCTTGGATGTGATCTGAGATATGGTTGGCCTTAGTCTTCTCAAAGTTGGCCAACAACTCGATGCCGACATCCTATCTCACGGGTAGTTGGAAATGGTTTAGGAAGACCATCCCCAAGTCGTTAAAGTAAGAATACCTTGAGTGGTCGAGCTCAATATACCATTTCACAACACCCCCAATAAGAGTGCATTGAAAAAGGCACAACTGTACGGAGTCGTCTCGTAGCGAGTTTGATGAACACCATAAGTGGAAGGTTGTCACGTGATCACCTGGGTTTTCGCCAAGCTTGCCTTCGAATTTTGGAATATCTGAGGGAAACTTAGTCGACATGGGGGGCCAATGAGGATCATGACAAATTGGGTCGCTGAGCAACCTTGACAAGTCTAGTATATGTAGCATTGCCAGAAATGGTAGTTCGGGTTGGGCACTATGTACAGGAAAAAGGGGTCCTGGAGTTTGACTGGCACCAGGTTGCCAGGAAAAGTTGGTTTGTTGGCTAGGGTTCTGGTAGCAACTGTGGCCTTGACCAGCGTACGAAAAATGCATTTGTCGAGATATCATCGGTTGATTCCCGTAATTGGACGACGTGGGTTGGGAAGGGACTTCTCCCTATGTTGTGTTCCAAGGATTTTGGAAAGGGATCTGACAGGCATAGGTACTGAGCCCTGCCCGGGGTTCCATTGACCATGGAAGGGGATTCCCCCGACCAACATCCCTTGCGAGGGAACTGATCCCTGCCAAGGATTCCAAAGTCCTTTTGAGGAGAAAACTCTTGTACTTTCCCCCTGTGAAGGAATAATACCTTGCACAAGATTTTGTTGCCCAAAACCGGGGTTTCCCCCAGTTGATATGGTAGCCGAAGAAAAAGTGTTATTACCAAACGTGTCGAACAAAGAGAATGACATGGATCCCACTGGCATAGTGTAAGACGAAGGTCCCAAACTACCTGCTCCAAACAAGCTATAGTTAGCATTTGACCCAATGGGTTGCTGGAAAGCACCACCAAGTGAAGGGGATGGAGGAGGTATATGACCCCCACCGTAAGGGATAACATTGAAGGGGACTGAAGTGCCCCCGGTAGACCCTTGAACAAGAGAGTTTGAGCTCCCTGCCCCTAGACCCATGGTCTGTAAGGTGGAGTAGGTAAGGTCTGAGCTCGAATCAAATCCGGCCATCGCATATGAAAATGGACGACCCTTCGGACTCTGCATAAACGAAGCAGTGGTGTTGGCCCTTAGTGATGGAAGCAAGGGAATATCAAGGAAGAAAAGGTAAAACGTGAATTGATCAGAAGACACAATAACTGTTACTGGGTCGAGCAGAAGAGCAGAAAAGACGAAGCGAAGTGAGAAAAAGAAAGCCGTTGGACGAGGAGATCGAGGATGAAAGATCAGCAAGGAAGACAAATTGTGGACAAATCAACAAGCTGAAAAACCCACCGTTGGATGCTTTGGAGCATTGTGTGAGAAGGAAGGAAAGACAGGCTGCCGAAGCCCTGAAAACGTGGGTCAATTTGACCTAGGGTTTTAGAAACCTGGGGTTTTGGTATCTAGGGTTTTGACACTTAGGACTTGGCCTAAGGTTGCCAGTGATTTATTGTAATGTATAAATAAAGGTCAAGAATACCTAGGATGGGTTAGATGAGATTATGTTATGAGGAGAGATTGTTATTAAGAGAGAAACCTTGTATTGTGAGAGCAGTCTGTATTGTAAGATCTTCAGCTGGGTGTGAAGATCACCCTACAGTTGGGTGCATAGGGAGGGGGGAGAAAGAGAGAGAGAAGGAGAAGAAGATCTACTAGATAAGAGCGCATACAAGAACTGTATGTGTCATCTTACAATATTATAAATCATAGTTTTGTGGATGCATCCCTAGAGAAAGGGTGAACCACATACATCTTGTGTTGTGTGTGATTGATGCTCTGTTCTTTGTCCTTTGATATCTTGTTATTGCATTAATGTGTTAGATCTGATTGATAGTTGTGCGGAGTAGAGCTAAGCTGGTAAATGATATATAAATGTTGTGTTGTTCGTGTACTCGATCCACTTGATATTCTCTTGGTTGTAGACATCTCTTTCTTGCAACCCCCTCATAACTGCTTCAGGTGAGACTCCATCTGCCTCGCAGGTGTTGCTGAAAGTGCCAGTAGTTAGGGCTTGTTGGTGCACTCTTGGAGCTGAAGGCTGGGTCTACCCCTGTGCCAAAAAATGGTTCTGTTGTCAGGACAATAATCTTCTTGAGGGAATGTCAAGGTGGTTTCCATCAAAGATAGAGATTCAGAAGTGGATAGAAGATCAAGAAAAGGACTTCGCTGAAGCCTAGAACAAGAACCCTAATCTTAGTGCATAGGATTGGTTAGGAAGATATATCTTTACCGATATACACAAGATTTTCTTTAGAGGAATCCATCAAGAGCTATATGAGTGGTTAGCTATGTTAGCAGATATCCAGTTTGATATCATATCTAGACCTCCTGTGGTTTGGACCTCGGCGCTGATCAAGAAGATCAAGAGAGTTGATAACACTGTGTCAAGAGTAGTAGATCACTGATTTGATAACACCATTGGAGGGTACATCACTAATTTTGTTGTTGATAAAGTAGAGTCATATATCCAAGCCGAGAGATATCTCTTTAAGGGACCCAGAGGAAAATTTTTACACTTTCTAAAGTTGAGAATCAAGATGCTATTACATGAAAAGAACATCTTGAAGATACAGTAGTTGGTCGGATTCGAAATGGCTAATATTCAAGAATTCAGACAATGACAATGACACAAAAGATGGACATACATGCAGTGGGAGAGCGTTTAGAGAAGTTCATCTTGCGAACCTGTTTAAGCAAAAATACAGGGACGAGGGTTTTTATAGTGGAGAAGAGGTAGATCTAATGGATGAATAACATCCAAAACCAGCTAGGGAACAGGAAGGGAAAGATGAAGAACCCCGCCAGGAAGAGCTAGAAACTTCAGGAACTACACAGACTATTGCAGTAAGTATTATTACTCCTCCTATTGTTTCAGTAGCGGTAAGCAATCAGAATAACCAGAGTCACCAGAGTCCTCATAGTACTATTACTAGAAGTTCATCATATACTCAGATAGGAAACCTAGGGAACATAGGAAGCTCTATGGCAGATGAGATGAGGCTCCCTATCTTTAGGGGAGATGGGTCTAAAGATCCCGATCAACATTGGCTCCTATGTGAAGCTGTATGGAATATTAAGAATGTCACCAACGAAGCTGTTAAAAGAATGCAGTTTAGCACTACTCTAAGAGATCATGCACTGAGATGGTACATGAAGCTTGTCCAAGGACTTGAACAGCCTAAGATGTTGAATGAGATCAAGAATGCCTTGATCACAGAGTTCAAGAAACCCAAATCAGAGTCACAATGTATTAAAGAGTTGAAAGAGATCAAGTAGAAGGTAGCTGAACCTGTTTGGGAATTCGATCAGAGGTTCAAGACCTTAACAAGCTGGTTGAATTTTTAGATTCCAGATGAGCAGAACAAGGAATGGTTCATTGCTACCCTTTTACTACACATCAGAGTCCCTCTGATGCAACAAAAGATTGCTTCACAGTCTGGGGCACTGGAGATCGCCATGAAGTTAGAATCAACCCCTATGGGAGAATCTAGCTCAGGTATGAATTAAATCTTGAGTCAGCTAACTAGTTTGTCTCTGCAGGTCAAAGATATGAAGAAATACAAGGGAAAAGATAAAAGAGAAGAAATATGGTGTGTCAGATGCAAATCAGAAGGTCATGATAAGGAGCACTGTCCCATATTCCATGAATATTTGGACTCTGGATCTCTGAGCCCCTTGAAGCAAGTCACCCTACCCTGGTGCGAGGTATGCAGAAATAGACATCGCCTAGGTGAGTGATATTACATCCGAAAATACGTTCAAACACCCACAAATTTTTATTGCACGTTCTGTAAGTCCATGGGGCATGATGATAGAGATTGTAGGGTTTATGACCTCATGCATGAAAGGTCGAGGGACATATACAAAATTCAAGGTGAAGTACAGTAAGAAGGAAACACTATGCAATATAACTCTCCAGGAAGAGGAAACTTCAACCCTCGCAATGGATTCAGAGGAAGAGGAGGAGGAGGAGGTATGGGTAGAGGTCAAGGACAAATTATTTGTTACAATTGCGTGCAACAAGGACACTTAGCAAGGGACTGTCAGAACCCTTGTACTACTTGCAGCTACTATAGTTCATTCGAGCATGCTATAGAATATTGTCCTGTGCTACTAGCTAAGCTTCAGGAAAGACGAGGACCTCAGCAGAACCCGCAAGTGAAACTGATACACGTTGAACCTCACGGAGAGGATCCTAGAGTCGTTGTTATCACTAGAGGAGGCACTATTATAGGAGAAGAGAGAATGACCCAAGGGAGGACTATAGAAGAATCAAAAGTCAGGAAAGTTGCAGAGAAGACCCAAACTTTTGATGCAAAGAAAGAAAGACAAATGTTTGAGGAGGCAAGAAAAGAATTCATGGGAGACCAAGGTTCTTCATCAAAAACATGACCAGAAGTAAGAGAATATGGAATGCCTCTGGCATTCGATCAATCTTCTTTTCCAAAATAAGGAAAAGATGTAAGCAGGCTCATGGAATTTTTATATACTTGTATTAAGTTGATTTAGGATGAAAGCATTGTCCAAGAGCTACAAAATCTAATCAGACAGTATGAGCTAGGAAATATAGACCCCTCGCTGAATAGGACAGTACCCCAAGTCTTTAAAAGGAGAAGGAAAAATAAGGAATTACACTTGAATGCTCAAATTGGAGAGTACGATATAGACTATGTGGTCCTCGACTTAGGGTCAGAGGTCAATTTCATGACGAAGCAGACCTGGGCACTGATGGGAAAAACTAAGTTGATCTATTCCCCTATCAAGCTCAATATGGATAATCAATAAGCTGTAAGCCCCTTTGGAAGATTGGAACATGTCCCTGTGGACATCGACAGAGTCAGAACATTTGCAGACTTCGAGGTAATTGAGACAGTTGATGAGAGTTGTCCTTATCCTACCCTATTAGGAATTGATTGGGCTTTCAATAATTCCACTGTGGTCGATTTAAAGAAAAGATGAATGATGTTTGAATGAGATGGCCTTATGGTCATTGCACCTTTAGATCCCGATGAAGGTCAGAGATATACAGAAAACATATGAACTGGAAAACATATACAAACTAGCATATAAAAACTAACAACCAGACAACAAGATTATATTAACCCTACGGCTGATCGTAATCTAAGCTGGTGAAGTGACAACACATGTTCATCAGATTAAGAAGAAGCACTGGAGAACTGGAAGAATAAAATGTATGAAGTATCTACAAGAAGATGTGCTAGACTAACCAGAGAAGTTCGTTGGATCAAAACCACAGTAAGCAACTTACCCACCTTTGATGGTATGAATCCTTTAGAAACCTTCTTGTCGGACATTGAAAAAATTGTACCAACGCATCAACGCTTGTTGGAAATGGATGAGGCTTTGAAAGAAACACCAGGAAGATGGTGGGGGACACAAAAAAATAACATTACAGACTGGGTACAATGTTGTAATTTGATGACAACTCTGTTCTCAGCGCAAGTAGAAGGCTGTGAAGTTAGGTACATAGGTCAAAGTTGTCCGAAAGACCATGTGTGAAGTTGTGAGGAAGCTTGGAGCATCATTCCTCAAGAGCAGTGGGTGCACAAATTCATTAACACGCTGGACACAACCCCTATTAACTGGTACCTTCAAGCATAACTGCACCTCATCACTGCAGATTGGGAAGGTATGACTCAGAATTTCGTAACTACCTTTTTATTTGAAAGTCAATATTGTACATTAGATCAAGCATTACAGATTGTAAGAAAAAAAGTATTTGAGGAGGCATCTAGCCTCCCTTTGGAACAAGAAGAGGAATAATGGATTGCGCCTCTCGAGAAACTGCAAGGTTGTTACAAGATCAATGCTGATGAAGATGGTGATCCTAGGAAGGTGGACATCGTCGAAATAGAAGGCCAAAGAGACATAGAAGGACGAGGAGTTGAGATACCTTTCATTGGACAGCCAATTAAGATCAAGAAATTCAATATTATAACAGAACAAACACCGAAGCTTGTAAATGTTGGAGATTATTGGGATGTTGCTACTATTGACAAAATCACAGTTACTGCATGAATATCAGGACTTGTTTCCAACCAAGATCATTGATATGAAGGGAATTAAAGGGCCTATGGGAGAGGTGAGGATACCTTTGAAACCAAATGCAAGAACAGTCAAACAAAGACCCTACAGATTGAACCCTAAATACAAGGAGAAAGTGAAGATTAAGCTTGACAGATTGCTAGAAGCAGGAATCATAGAACTTGTTGAAGAGTCAGAGTGGATTAGCCCTATGGTAGTACAAGAAAAGAATATAGGAGAGATTAAGATATGTGTGGATCTCAGAAAGTTGAATGATTTCTATTTGCATGACCCAATCCCTACCCCATTTACTAACGAAGTGCTGAATAATGTAGGAGACCCGGAGGTATATTATTTTACAGATGGATTTTCAGGATACCATCAGATCGGGATTGCCAAGGAAGATCGCCATAAAACCAAATTTGCAATAGAATGGGAATCCTATCAGTATACAGTGATGCCATTTGGATTGAATAATGGCATAGCCATATTTTCCAAGGTGGTGGTCGAAGTGTTCAAAGTGTTTTTACATAAATTTCTAGAAGCATACTTTGATGATTGGACTATTTTTAGTTTATTGAAAAATCATATTGAATGTCTAAGGCTAATGTTGGACAAGTTCAGGCAGTGTCATATTGCCTTAAATATGAAGAAGTGCATCTTCTTCTCACCCTTTGGAGTGTTATTAGGTCATATTGTATGCAGGCAGGGATTGTTGGTAGATCCATCCAAGATTTCCATTATAGTTGATCTACCCCCTCCTACTTCAGTCAAACAGTTGCGCACTACGCTGGAACATATTGGATACTACAAGAAGTTCATTAAAGGCTATGCACAGATTACAACACCCATGGAGAAACTTCTGAAGAAAGACTGTTAGTTTCACTAGACAGAAGAATGCCAGTAGAGCTTCGACACGCTGAAACAGAAAATGGTTACTGCATCTATTCTGGTTTTTCCAGATTGGAGCAAGGAATTCTACGTACATGCCGATGCATATTCCATTGCATTGGGAGATGTGTTAGCACAATCAAGAATATGATACATTGACCACTCGTTATCCTTTGCTAGCAGGAAGCTATCAACAACAGAGATTAATTACACCACCATTGAGAGAGAAGGGCTAGCCATGGTGTATGCGCTGCAGAAGTTCTGCCACTACTTGTTGGGAGGACACTTTAAAATGTTTACTAACCATTATGCGCTGAAATACCTAGTCAACAAGCCATTGTTGGGGGGGAGAATATGCAGATGGCTTCTGTTGATTCAGGAATATGATTTTGATATCCTAGTTAAGCCAGGAAGAATGAACAAAGGTCCTGACCACTTGTCAAGGTTGGAACATGGAGAAGAGCCGACTAGTCTGGAGGATACAGTACCAGATGCCCAGTTGATGGCCATTATAAATATTGATGATCACTTCACAGAAATAGTCCAGTTCCTATCAACAGGAATGGAACCTAGTGAGTATACAATTCCCCAGAAGAAACAACTAGTAGTGCACGCTAAAGAATTTTCAATTATAGCTGGACAACTATACAAGATGGGACTTGATGAGATATTGAGAAGATGTGTTATGGAAGCAGAGCGACCATTGATCCTCATTGAAGCCCATGAAGGCATCGCAGGAGGACACTACGCAGGGAAGGAAATTGCGCAGAAGGTTCTTAGAGATGGCCTTTGGTGGCCTACCTTACATAGAGATGCCAAAGACTATTACAGAGCCTGTGATGTATGCCAAAGAGTTGGGAAACTGTCCAGAAGAGATGAAATGTTGTTAGCACCACAACTGACCCTCCAAGAATTCACAAAATGGGCCATTCATTTCGTAGGACCTATAAACCCACCAGGAAAACGCACAGGAGTAAGGTACATAATCACCGTGACAAAATACTTGACCAGATGGGCCGAAGCAAGATCAGTTAAAGACTGTAGTGAAACTACAGCTGCGCGCTTCATATTTGATGACATCATAACCAGGTTTGGATGCCCAAAGATCCTTATGAGCGACCAAGGTACACATTTCATTAATAAAACCATTGAAGCCTTGACCAAGGAATTTGCAGTACACCATCAGAGGAGAATTCCTTATCATCTACAAGAAAATGGGACAGTTGAAGCATTCAACAAGATATTGGAGATAACGCTAACGAAGATTTGCAATGTGAACAGGGATGACTGGGATTTAAGAGTACCAACAGTACTATGGGCTTATAGAACCACTTGCAAGAAGCTAACAATGAAAACCCCTTTCAAGTTGGTATATGGTCTTGAAGTCATTGTCCCAATGGAGTATTTGGTACCAAGCTTAAGAATTGTTACCTTTACAGATATGGATGACACTGGCACTGTTAGAGAGAGGCTTTCATAATTGGTCGAACTAGAAGAAGACAGATTTATTGCAATATTTCACCAACAGGCTCAAAAGGAAAGAGAAAAGGCCTATCATGACAGACACATCAAGAATAAGGCGTTCAAGCAAGGTGATTTGGTATTGGTATATGACAGTAAATTCATGAAGCATCCAGGAAAGTTCAAAATGCATTGGCTTGGGCCATATGAGGTTGCTTATGTTACAGAAGGAGGAGTTGCACAGTTGAAAACTTTGAATGGAGAATGGAAGGAAGGCTTAGTGAATGGGAGCCAGTTGAAGTTGTATTATGAAAACCAACTGCCTCGCAGCTCTCAGTAAAAGCATGAGGAAAAGGGTATAGGTACCAGGTGCAGTTGGAACTGGGTACTAGACATAGAAAAGATAGTCTGCACAAGGAAGGAAGGAAGGGAGGAACATAGATGAAAGCAAAAGTTTCTCTGTGCGGCCCGAAGTCAAATCAAAACAAAAAGATCAGAATTGATGTGCCTCAGGATGAGTCACAGGTGAGTGTTGGGGGCCTGTTGGCCTTTGTTTATGGAAGCAAGCGAAGATCAAGGAAGAAAAGGTAAAACGTGAACTACGCGGAAGACACAGTAACTGTTATTGGGTCGAAGTGAGTAGAAGAGCATAAAATATGGAGCGAAGTGAGAGAAAGAAAGTAGTTGGACGAGGAGATTGAGGATGAAAGATCAGCAAGGAAGACAGATCGTGGACAACCCAACAAGGAGAAAAATCCACTGTTGGATGCTTTGGAGCACCACACGAGAAGGCTGGCGAAGCCCTGAAAACGTGGGTCAAGTTGACCTAGGGTTTTAGACACCTAGGGTTTCAGTATCTAGGGTTTTGACACTTAGGTCTTGGCCTAAAGTTGTCGGTGAGTTATTGTAATGTATAAATAAAGGTCAATAGGACCTGGGATGGGTTCGATGAGATTATGTTATGAGGAGATATTGTAATTGAGAGAAACCTTGTATTGTGAGAGTAGTCTGTATTGTAAGATCTTCAGCTGGGTGCGAACATCACCTTGAGATAGTTGAAGCTACAAGAAGAGATAAACAATTTCTAGGGCCCAAATGTGCTTGCACCCTAGAATTCCTTCTCCTCGAGATTCAAAACCTAAGTCCCAAATGTGTTTGCACCTTAATGTTTGAATCCTACCTCTTGGTTGCTACTAAATCAATCTTCAATCCTAGTTGTGTTTGTTTTTATAAGACTCCAGATCCCTTAAAAGGAACTGGTTTTAGAGCATTCTAATGGTGAATTGTTTGACAAACTCATTCTCTTTACTCTCTTAAGCATTATACTAACTTAAGTCACACTACCATTGAAAACCTATTGAACAATTCTCTATTGTTACAAAAGTTTGCTACAACCACCCGATAATACTTTAAGTTGTTGCATACACTCTTGTAAAGGTGGCCTAACTTGCTTAGAAATTGCCTTAAACATCTAGATATTACTCTAGTGGATGTATGGTAAGTTTGCATGGTCAATTGTTGCATTTATGAGCACTAACTATTGTTGTTGTTATAAAGCATTTATTGTTGTCATATCATTGTTTACTATTGCAAATTTATAACAACTATCACAACTTATCTTGTCCAGTGTCTTTAAGAGGTATTAATTACATGTTTGAACTTGAAAAACAATATATATATATGTTGTAAAGTATTCTTGTTCTGGATAGGTACTCAACAATTTCATACATCTTCTACTACCTTAGCCTAGACCAATCTTTCAGTGATGAAGAGAAGGGGCAATAGGATTGGTTACTATACTTGCTACTTTGATCCCTTGAGGTCACTAGGGAACCCTCCCTTGTGGTGGAGCTATTCCAT
>JZKD02S2163060.1:49639-60447 GCA_000966675.3 Picea glauca
TGCATTAGGGAATAAGGTAGATATTTTGCAATGTATGTTGGGATCGAGGTGTGTCATACATCTTGCAATCTTGTAATAGAACAATTTATGTAAATATTACTTTATCTCTCTTATTCCAACTATACCTTTGTGTTAATAGAATAGTATAAAATTTCTCCACCTCATATCTACCTTACACATTCAAATAATCATGTAGGAATCATCATAGTGATAAATAATTTAAGAATACATTAGACATCAACCAAAAGACAAGTTTAGAAAGTAATGCATTTGCAATAAAAATTTGATGCTCATTTGAAGTTTGTAATGTCGATTAAATGTCAAATAGGAATTTCCCCTTTGTTGAATAAACATCGAAAATCTTCGGACCTTTTCTAAGTTTGTCAGTGCTTTCCTTTCACTTCTATGGAAGGCACTACATCTTTGGACCAATTTGTATATAGGACTTATGATGTTTTTTCTATTTTAGCCTTACTTGGGCTCGACTCTTAACCCCATCTCCAAACCATAGCTATTGGCATTGAAATGGGGCACTGAAACGAATAAATCAGGATGTATCCCCAAACCCCCTCCTACTATCTATCTATCTATCTATCGGGTAAAAAATATAACTGATTCTACTAGCAGAACCGTGATAAGGTCCTCTCATTCATTCCAAGCATGGTTAGTTTGTAACGCAAGTCCCCTTCCGTTCTTCTCACGCTATCTATAATCACCATTGTGTCATGCATGGGCATGCCAGGTAGATTCCATTATTCTTTTTGGGAATCACTCGCATAGAAAGGAGGATGATGCTACTAAAGATGCCTCACCCACCCCTCAAGATGCCTCAAAGATGTGGATAGGAGAAAGGATTTTGATAAGAAAGAAGGACACGGGCACAATATATATATATATATATATATATATATATATATATATATATATATATATATATATATATATATATATATATATATATACACACACATTACAACATGTCTCGACTGACTAACTGATGTCTGTTAGGATGGTGCCTCGACTGACTAACTGATGCCTGTTAGGATGGTGAGCTAGAAGATCTATATATGGGTGAGATATTCACTTCGTTCATGCCCCCCAATATCACCTGATATCTCTTAGTAGGGTGCATGACAAACATGTTGTCCCATGGGGTGGGCATCCCATGTCTCATCATTGATGCCACGTGGTGTTGAATTCACATCGATATGATGTTGAAAATACGATGAAATGGAAGTATAATTCAACAATAACTTATCCAACTATATGTCTCTTTTTCGAGGCATCATCATCCTCTAATCGACTTGTAATCAAGTTCTTTAAACTCAATACACCAAATATTTAGAATACAAAATTTCCATCTATCATTTCTTAAGTGATGCTAAACCGACATGTATGCTATTATAGAGATATCCATTCGATTTTTACATCACATAGGAGATGAAAATGTGATGTTAATTTTTGTGGTTTCTCTCATTTGATGTTGAAGATGTTTTCATGTCCCCACAATGTGCCTAGTCGAATATTGTGATCATGAACCTCTTGAGGGCATGTGACACCCTGACGTTTCTCACCTGGTTACTTGGAAACACCAAGGATACTTCATCTAGAATAAATATCTTCACCTAGAGCATACCCATACTCCATTCTAAGCTAACAATGAGTCACACTCCTACTCTAGAGAAATTCTTGTATACTTAGACAATTTTTAACCATTTAACACTTAGTCATATATAAGCATACATCCATGAGAAACAAAGAGATCAATGACAGAAAAAATGAAATACATACACATAAATACTGTAGGCAAAATGAACCATGCTTAACACTCGACTAAGTCTTTGTTATTGAAAAACAATTACAATATGAGCTCTACTGGCTTGGTTTACAACTTCGAAAGAGTCACACGACTCACCTCACCTCACAAAGACACTCATACACATATTTTTCACACCAAGAATCTATGTCGCAATCGTCTCTGTAGCCTCCTTTGGTGCACCTTAGACGTGCCCTCAACCACTCACTTGTTGTCTCTTTATTTCCAAATACTTTATGGATTTCGGTTTTTCCTCACACATCCCTCCAACAAACCTTCATTTCCATACTTCCCAAAAATTGACCCAATAGAATTTTTCCCAAGTCTATTCACCGAATCCACCTCAAGGAAGCACAATTCCTCCCATGTGGAGTGACTTGGATCCTTGAGGTAGATTTTGTTGAAACACTCACTGAAACTGAGAGGGGGGGGGGGGAATCAGTGTCTAGAACTTTTGGCTACTTTTCACACTTTCATAGATTAACTAAATTAACTGAATAATATATATGCAGTTTAATTAAGTATTCATAAACATGTATAACACAAATTGTATGAAGTAGATACAATATCATTCTTTTATTTATTTAACTTGAATGAATACAAATAAAATAAATCCTTTAATATATTCAACTTCATCTGAATATGAGAGATCCAACTCTCTGATACAAGACCCAACTTGTAGTTCTAAGATCCAATTGAGAAATGAGGAATCCAATTCTCATAACAAGACTCGACTTATTCATCTCAGATCCAACTAAGATGTGAGGAATCCAATCCTTATGACAAGACTCAACTTGTAAATAGGCACCAACCTGATAGAATGAACTTTCATTCAATCCAATATATATATATATATATATATATATATCCACCAAGACACCTTCTTCCCTTCATATTCCTTTACTTATATATTCCTCCAAAGGGTGCCACTTTGAAAGAATGTGTCCTTTTGGAATGAAATATTGCACCCCTTCATTTAATTAGCACAAATGGTTACTTTTATCAATTAATTTCCATACACCAATTTAGACAATGATTTTTGTATGAATATTATGGAGTGATGGAAACAAATTTTAAAATTCTATGACATGGGTGTTTTTCAAAACATTCACAATTAGCCGACATGCAAGAAATTTCCACAGAAAGTGTGCGAGGTGGCCGGTATAGGTGGTTATTTGAAGGAAACTTGCCCAAATTTTCCTTTTGTCGTCAAATGCCAAATCGACTTCAATACATATTACCTTTTTGTGAATGTCTAAATCGACCTCCACATATCTCCTTGTTGGTGATTATTTAAACTCAACTTGTAAATATTTTACTTGATGGTTATATTAAAATCGGTTCCATCTTAGCTGCTAGTCACTAAAGATTTGACTTGGTCTCACCATTTTTCGTATTTGCTTCCTCATTTGACCGACAAACATCTTTTTGGTCAACTCAATTAGGAGAAATTTCAACTTGAGTATTTCAATTCTAGTCGACCCATATTGTTTCAACCTTGACCTGAATTGTATTTAAGTTTTCTTCGACTTATATCTTTAGGTTAATTCTTTCTTGGACCGACTCAACTTGGAAGAAAATCGACTTGAGAAATTCGACTTTGGTCATCTCCACTTGCTTTGGTTGACTTGTATTTCCCGATTCAATTTTCCTTCGACTTCGACCTTCATTTGGTCAACTTGTCTTCAATTCGTCTTGAAATTGATCGACTTGTCTTTGACTCTTCTTGCAGTTGATTGACTTCCAAATAGTCGACCTTATTGTTGTTTGAATTGAATCGACTTGTGACTCGATAGTGTCAATGTTTCTTCACCAAACATCCACCATTGACATTCTATATCATCTCTTGACTCTTATTCAATTGATATTTTATGAATCACTTTTAATGAACCATGTCTTATTAACTTCTTTATTTGTTATTTGTATGGATCCATATTGAATTATCCATTTACCCTTTTTATCTAGATAATTTCTTCACAGTTTCTTGTTTTGTGCATGGATGTTAATGATACAATATCAACCTTATACAATATAGGATAAGTGTATCAAGATCATACAATATATTAGTCAATTTTATCTTTCTAGTGATATTCAAGTCACCTTCATAATATTATGTCCAATATTGATAATGCTTGATATTCAAGTTGTGTTCATAACATTATGTCCAATATTGACAATGCGTGATATTAAAGTCACCTTAGTAACAATATGTCCAATATTGACAATGCTTCTCAAACCAATCAATCAATGATACTTCACCTATTTATCAAGGTTGACATCAATGACAACCAAATTTCCAACAGTCTCCCCCTTTGCTATTGATGGAAACCTTAGTAAAACAATCTTACTTCCCTTGTGAAATGTATTTTGTATTTTGAGTCTTTTGAGTTGACTTTGTTTTACTCTTTATCTCTCCCCCTTTGACAACAATGAAAAAGGGAACATTTCTCTTCTCCCCCTATCTTTGTCCCATTTAGTTTGTACTTTGTTTTTATTCATCACACTATTCTATAGACTAATTTGCTTTTGATATTTCATCATCATCACCACTGTTTTGTGCACCATAATATTCTTCATCTTCTTATTTAGAAATTATTCTTCCTTGAGTTTGTTCCTCTTCATATGCAAAGCTGTGAATTTCACATTCCTTATTAGGAGTTTCATCCATCAGTTTATTGTTATCAATTTCTTCATTTTTAGGTGCAAGATCTTCATCATCTTTCTTTCTTTCTGCTTCATATTTTCTTCTCCATATCTTTCCATAAGGCACTTTGTTTGATGAAATTTTCTTTACTACAATTTTCCTTTGATATTTATCCTCTCTTATTTTATTCCAAAGTTCATTAGATTTCCTTCCTGACTTGTATGGATTATTTTTCATAGGTTGTCTTCTTCATTTCCCGCAGTCTTGAGATTTGTGCTCAAACTTATCAAAGTTGTAGCATCTCATGGTATGACAAAACTTTGTTGTGTGACCAACATAATTGCATCTCCAACATCTCATTAAGTTATTGGACCTTCATGATTTTTTCTTTCCAGGACTCTTGCATTCCAATGCTTTTTGACCAAAGTTTTTACAAGAAAAGCAATAACCATTGAAGACGTTTCCATACTCGAGTCTGTTGTGACATGAGAATTATTCCTTTTGATATGTTTCTTGTTTTTTTATTTTTATAGATTCCTCCTTTACAAAAGTTCATGGTTTGTATTTGGTTTATGATTGCACCTTTTCCGTTTGAGGAGGATAATCCTCTATCATGTTTGTGAATGGTGTTCCACTTGTCACTTTCTTCTTTCCTATTGTACCCAAGACCACTTTTGTCATCAGTTGGTATTTGACTGTTCCAGATCTTATCCA
Source organism: Picea glauca (assembly GCA_000966675.3). Classification (NCBI taxonomy): domain Eukaryota; kingdom Viridiplantae; phylum Streptophyta; class Pinopsida; order Pinales; family Pinaceae; genus Picea; species Picea glauca. The sequence continues at coordinate 54,814 of JZKD02S2163060.1, forward strand.
GGGTTGATATGTTCTGGAATTTGACAGTTTCTTTTGTCTTTTCATTCTTCTTTTTGAGGTTGATAACTTCCAATTCCAACATGTGACATGTTTCTTCCTTTTTAGTCAACTAGATCTTCAATTCTTCTTCTATTTCCTTAGCTTCAATTTGAGTCTTTAGAATGATGACTATTTCTTCTGTCTCATCCAATACTTTTGTGCATTTATTGGTTTTATCATATGCCTTCAACTCTTCTATTTCTTTTGTTAGATCAACAACTTCAGTCTTCAATCTTTTGATTTCTTCCTTGCTTTCTAGTTGAATCCTTTTGAGGTTGATGACTTCCAATTGCATCTTGTTACACGATTCTTCCTTTTTAGTCAACTGATTCTTCAGGGTTTCTTCACTTTTCTTAGCTTCTTCACGTTGAGTCTTTAGACTATTGACCATTTCTTTTGTTTCTTCTAATTCTTCTATGCATTTATTGAGTTCGTCATATGTCTTGAACTCATTGATTTTTTTTGTTAGATCAACAACTTCAGTCTTTAATCTATTGATCTCTTCTTCTTTGTCTTCTAGCTAAATCTTTTGTTCTTGCTCTTCATGGTTTTTAGATTGATCTAACTGTTGTAGTAGTAACATATCTTTCTTTCAAATTTTATTAATCATATCTTTCTTTCATATTTAAAAGTTTTTAATCGTATTTTAGTATTATTGATTTTGGTATGAATGTTATTTCAAATAACATGAGGTTTTAAGTCAACATTCTTACCATACAAATGCAGTCTATCATCAAGAATTTATTAATCAGTTTCTATATATTATAATATAAAATATTTTATATTTAGTATGATTCCTTATTTTTTCTTCAAATTAAATGGTCATTATGATACATGGGTTTTCAAGTCAATGTTATTACCATACAAATGTAGTCTATCATCAAGAATTTCTTAATCAATTTCTATATATTAGAATATAAAATATTTTGCATTTAGTATGATTCCCTATTTATTTCTTCAAATTAAATGGTCGTTATGATAAACGGATATGACTAAGACCCTAACATAAGACCCTAAAAAAATTAGGCATCATCAAAGACATCATCAAGTATTAAGATTATATATTCAAAAATAAATAAATTTATTATTATTCCCTATTTTTCTCTTCAAATTAAATGGTCATTGAAATAGTCAATCATACATTGCTATGACTAAGAACCTAAAAAAAGTCAACCATGTTATTATACACATAATTATTCTATTTTTTTTCTTCAAATTAAATGGTCGGTGCATAAGACCCTAACAAAATTAGACATCATCAAGTATTGAGATTATATATTCAAACACAAATAAATTTATTATGATTCCCTATTTTTAACTTTAAATTAAATTTTCATACATTGCTATGACTACGACCCTAATAAAATAATCAGCCATGTGATTATACACATAATTATGAGTGCATAATACAATTATTTCATTTACATGTATAAGGGATGTTATCTTCTCTACATAAATTTTAGTGACATATACAAGTATTTTTAGATTTGATGTGCAACTCCTACTACTAACTATGAAATTTTAAATTTTGCACATAAAATAAAATATTATCTACACATTTATGTATTAGGGAATACAATAGATCTTTTTCCATGTATGTTGGGATCTAGGTGTGGCATACATCTTGCAATTTTTTAATAGAACAATTAATGTAAATATTACTCTATCTCTTTCTTATTACAACTATACCTTTGTGTTAATACAATAGTAAAAAATTTCTCCACCTCATATCTACCTTTCACATTCAAATAATCATGTAGGAATCATCGTAGTGATAAATAATTTAATAATACTTTAGACATCGACCAAAATACAAGTTTGGAAAGTAATGCATTTAGGATAAAAAATTGATGCTCGTTTAAAGTTTGTAATGTCGATTAAATGTCGAATATGAATTTCCTCCTCGTTGAATAAACATAGAGAACTTAGGCTAAATAAAGTAGGTGTAATTGGTGGATTATCATATCCCCAATTATGTTGTGCTCCCAGAATTTACACCTAAGCACTATTCAAAATGGAGGGGAGACAAGATAAGGAGATTGAAGGCGTTTTGATCCTTATTCAAACCTAGCCTGATTAGTCTATGGCTTGGTTGTTGGCAGTGAATAGTGGATCGAATCAATTTTATCGATCATTCAATGATTGATATATGGTCCTATGGAGCCTTCCTTCATTTTGAGAGAGACTAGACTTCACACATAGCTGCCCTTCCTTCCTTTTCAGATCTACATTTTTGGATGTGTATTTGGTGGGGCCTTTGTGGTGTAGCTGGAGAGAAAATCTTTGGACCTTTTCTAAGTTTGTTCGTTCTTTCCTTTCACTGCTATGGAAGGCACTGCATCTTTGGATATGATTTCAGATAGGACTTATGATGTTTCTTCCATTACAACCTTACTTGGGCTAGACTCTTAACCCCATCTATTGTCACCCCATCTCCGAACCATATTTATTGGCATTGAAATGGGGCACTGAAATGAATAAATCGAGATTTAGACCCAAACCCCCTCCTACTATCTATTTATCTATCTATAGGGTAAAAAATATAACTAATTATACTAGCAGAACCACGATAGGGTCTTCTCATTCATTCCAAGCATGGTTAGTTTATAATGCAAGTCCCCTTCCTATCTACTCATGCTATCTATAATCATGCTTGTGGCATGCATGGGCGTGCCAGGTAGATTCCATGATTCTTTCCAGGGATCGATCACATAGGAAGGAGGCTGATGCTACTAAATATACTTCACCCATCCCTCAATATGCCTCTAATATATAGATAGGATAATGGATTTTAATAAGACAGAAGCACACTGGGACTACACACACACACACACACACACACACACACACACACACACACACACACACATACATATATATTATTGCACACCACAACTGATTGACTAAGGTCTATCCAGATAGTGTGCTAGAAGATCTATATATGGGTGAGATATTCACTCCATTCATGTGCACCAAAATCACCTGATATCTCTTAGTCGGGTGTCTGAAAAACATGTTGTCCCATGGGGTGGGCATACCATGGCTCATCATTGATTCCACATGGTGTCGAATTCACATCGATATGATGTTGAAAATACAAAGAAAGGGAAGTATAATTCAATAATACCTTATCCAACTATATGTCTCTTTTTTGAGGCAACATCATCCTCTAATCGACATGTAATCAAGTTCTTCAAACTCAAGCCACCAAATAGTTAGAATATAAAATTTTCATCTATTGTTGTTTAAGTGATTTTAAACTGACATGTATGTTATTATAGTGATATCCATTCGATTTTTACATCACATAGGAGATGAAAACATGATGTTAAATATTTTGGTTTCTCCCATTTGATGTTGAAGATGTTGTCATGTCCCCAGACGGTGCCTAGTCAAATCTTATGATCATGCACCTCTTGAGGGCATGTGACATTGTGGTGTTTCTCACTTGGCTACTTGGAAACACCAAGGATAATTCATCCAAAATAAATCTCTTCACCTAGAGTATGCCCATACTCCACTCTAGGCTTCAGACAAGTCATACTCCTACTCTAGAGAAACTCTTGTATACTTAGACAATTGTTAACAATTTAACACTTAGTCATATATAAGCATACATCCATGAGAAACAAAGAGAAAAACATTGGCACAAATGAAATACATATAAAAAAATATTGTGGGCATCATGAACTATTCTTAACACTCGACTAAGTCTTTGTTATTTCAAAAAAATTACAATATGAGCACTACTAGCTTGGTTTAGAACTTTGAAAGAGTCACATGACTCAACTCACCTCACCAAGACACTCATACATAGATTGTCACACCAAGACTCTATGTCGCAACCATCTTTGCAGAATCCTATGGTGCACCTCAGAATTTCCCTTAATGTCAGACTTTTTATCCCTTCATTTCTGTAGACTTCACATGTTTTAGTTCTTCCTCAAACATCCCTCCAACAAGCCTGCGTTTCCAGACTTCCCAAAAATCGACCCAACATGAGTTTTCCCAACTTTTTCAACCAAAACCACCTCAAGGAAACACAATTCCTCCCATGTGGAGTGATTTGGATCCTTGAGGGATCTTTCCCCTCTTCAACTAAGCCTACCTCAGAACCACATAGCTCCTCTTGCTCTCCTTATCTTTAAATCTTCCTTCCTTGGTTGTGTACCCTTGTTCTCTTATAGGGACTCGAAAGGTCACCATAACAAACCATTGCTTCATTTGGGGCTTTCCAGCCCCTTCATGAACCCATGTTTTCAAAGGAATCATCACGCCCATTTGTAGACCTGGTTTCCTGAATGAATCATCACACCCCTTCACATATTCGGTTTCCCAGATGAATCCATGCACTCATCAATTTTTGTGCCCCCTGGGACTGACGCGCCCAACCTTGATGCGCCCATCATGTCGGTGTGCCCTAGTCTCTTGGTTGCTTCATACTTGGGAAATCCTCTTGGCACATTCTCTTTCCTAAAGTGTCCACTTTCCCAACTTGGGTGTCAGAGAAACACCAAGTTATGTCTCCTTGAGGACGTGGGTGAGGGTATCTACACCCATCTAGTCAAATACCTTACATCCTCCCAAACCTCAAGTCGTTATCATCCCTGAAAACATCCAAAAAATATGTGATCTCAATGTCTCCACCTGAATTCATGCTCCCCATCGCAACTAATTCTACCAGAAACCCCAAATTCTACTTACGTAGAAAACCCAAGTTTCCCTGCGAAGTGGGAACCACAATTTTTGCACAGACTAACCAAACTGTACTACACTGAAATCTACATGATCTATTTCCTAAGTCAATATGGTCACTTCAAGCAACTCAAAGGATGAAATTCACCCAACTTTGTTGCACTCTCTCATTGTTATGTTGTTTCCTTATTCTTGTTCTATTCCACTACTAGTGTCACTCCCTGCTACAACTATATGTTTCCCACTTCACTTCAAAATTTTGTCTAAGTGTTGAACTATTGTGATCTTACTATTTCTCCCATACTTTAATAAAATCTTCCATGTCTTCGCACACTGATATCCCCCATGCCTTGGACTGATTGGGTAGCTATTTCAATCGTTAAGCCAAAATCATGAGAATGCACTTCCTCATGCTTGAACTTTTTTTTTGTCACATATTCATCACTTTATTCAAGTCCAAAAACTAAGGAAAGTGTCCATCCTTTCCTTAATACTTCCACCATCATATAATATTCATCAAGGATATCCTCCACAATGTCTAAGTGTTGCGCTTCAAACCTACACGTGTGTCTATACTTTGAATTCCTTCCACAATTCGGTCCATTCACACAAAAATATCAGACCAAGGCAAGGTCGCCCTATTGGAGTTACTTCACACGCACCTAGGATTTTTTTGCCTAAGATTTTTCCTTGTTTATTAGTTATAATTTGTCATTATCCAGTCTCCTATAATTTAGGGGAGAATATTCCACATGGAGAATATTCTCTTTCAGTTGACACTTCAGTTTGACAAGTTGAGTTGAGTTTAGATGCTGCATTGGTTTTGTCACCATGCAACATTGGGATCATCACCATGCTAATTTGACCTTGCCTTGGTATCATCACCAGAGTGGCGCATTA
>JZKD02S2163060.1:85775-102516 GCA_000966675.3 Picea glauca
TAAAAATTATTTTTAAAAAATAATATAAAAAAACATTATTTAGATATATAATTGCTTTTTTGATATCATGGAAGAGAAAAGAGATATGCTTGTAATATAAATCAGACTTATAATTACTAAATTTGTGATCATATTTTAGTTTATTATATTATGTTGATGGGTTACCAAATACAACTTCTAAATGTAAACCAAGTTAAATGATAAATACAAAATCCAAATCAAATTAATGATAAATACCATGTATTAATAAAGTGACTTGATTTATGTGTTTAATTAAAGTTGTCTGATTGGTAAACGCCGAAATGACCAGCATCACAACAAATTGTTATTGGGAACACTTAGATAATGCAAACTTGCCCTTAATAAACATCAATGGGACATGTGAACATTAAACATATACAAGAAACCTTGAGTACATATAATGCATTAAAATGAGTGAAGTGCGTTGTGGTGTGGCTTTGTTTATTTAAGTTTCATAAATGTTATCACTCGCAGAGTCATATTATTAAAAATGGTTGATATATACATTGAATGTCATTATTTTCCATCCTTCAAAATCTTATGGTGTTGATCGACGTATATACCTACTTTTAGTAATGTGGTTGTGCTTGTTATGGTTGACTGTGATTAACTATGGCTGACTATAGTTGACCATGGTTGAGTATAACTGACTATGAAAGTCTATAGTTGGATATGTATGACTATAGTTGATTATGACTGACCATGGTTCACCATGGTTGATTATAGTTGATTATTTTGACGCCATTGACCATGTTAAGAATGGGTGAGCATGGTTTTCTATAGTTGAATTTGGTTGACCATGGTTGAATTTGGTTGACTATAGTCAACTTTTTTTTACTATGGTTGAATACAATCAACTTATGGTTGATGAGGGTTTGCTATGGTCGACATATGGATGATTATGGTTCAATATGGTAGACCACATTTGACCATATTGACTATGGATGACCACATTTAACAATGGTTAGTCCTAGTCACCATGGTTGACACATTGTGATTATGTTTGACTATGGTTGACCATGGTTGACTACAGTCTACTATGGTTGAATTTCATCATAATGTGATGTTGGTGAAGGGTTAAGTTTAGCTGCAACGTCAAGATATGTTCGTCATGTTGTGATGTCAATTCATCTCATTGTAATGACGAGTTTTGTTTGACACATTGTGACGTCGAGTTATGTTTGTCACATTGCAATGTTGAGCCATGGTCATCATATTAAGATGTCTGGTTATGATCATCACATTGAGACATCAGGTTATGTTCATCACATTATGACATCAGGTTACACTTCTCACATTGCAATGTCGGGCTAGGTTGGATTGCGTCACAATGTGGTGTTGTTGAAGGGTTATTCTTGATTACAATGTTGGTGTATGTTTGTCACATTGTGATGTTGAATTATGTTAGACAAATTGTGACCTAAAGATATGTTTGTCACACTACGATGTAAGGTTATGATGACCATGGTCAAATATAGTTGATTATGGTTAAATATGGTGAAGTTATGGTTGATGAGGGTTTACTATGGTCAACATATGGTTGACTAAGGTAGACCATGGTTGACTATGGAAGACCATGTTGACAATGGGTGGCTATGTTTGATGATGTATGATCTTAACTGATTATGGTTGACCATGGTTGACTGTGTTTGAACATGATTGACTATGGTTGACATGGTTGAATATAGTTTTATATGGTTCAATTGCATCACAATGTAACATTGGTGAAGGATTAAGTTCAGTTGCGACATTAGGATATGTTGGTCACATTGTGACATTAATTTTTGTTCGACACATTGCGACATCAGTTTATGTTCGTCACATTGCAACGTTGAGTTATGGTAATCATATTGAGATGTTGGGTTATGATCATTACATTGAGACATTGGGTTATATTCATCACATTGTGACATCAGGTTATGCTTGTCACATTGCAACGTCAGGCTAGGTTGGATTGCATCACAATAAGATGTTGGTGAAGGGTTATGTTTGATTACGATGTTGGTGTATGTTCATGACATTATGACATTGAGTTATGTTAGACACATTGTGACAGCATGATATCTTCATCACATTTCGATGTCATTTTCTCCTGACCTTGGTTAAGCATGGTCAACTCTAGACAATTATGGTTAAATATGGTGAAGTTATGACGAGGGTTTATTATGGTCGACATATGGTTAACCAAGGTAGATCATGGTAGAATATGGAAGACCATGTTGACAATGGGTGACTATGGTTGACAATGTATGACCTTAGTTGATTATGGTTGACCATGCTTGACTATGGTTGAACATGGTTGAATATATTTTTCCATGGTTGAATTACATCACAATGTAACATTGGTGAAGGGTTAAGTTCAATTGCGACGTTAGGATATGTTTGTCACATTGCGATGTCATTTCATCTCATTGTGACGTCAAGTTTTGCTTGAAATATTGTGACATCGGGTAATATTCGTCACATTGAAACGTTGAGTTATGGTTATCATATTGAGATGTCGAGTTATAATCATCACATTGAGACAACGATTTATGTTCATCACATTGCCACATTGGGTTATGTTTGTCACATTGCACTATTGGGATAGGTTGGAGTACATCACAATGTGATGTTGGTCAAGGGTTATGTTCAATTGCGATGTTGGTGTATGTTCGTCACATTGTGACATTGGGTTATGTTTGACAAAAATTGTGACGTCAAGATATGTTCGTTACATTACAACATCGGGTTATGCTTACCTAGTTGACCATGGTAAACTCTGGTTGATTATGGTTAAATATGGTCAAGTTATGGTTGACTAGGGTTTAGTATGGTCAATGTATGGATGAATCTGGTTCAATATGGTTGACCACATTTTTTAACATGTTTGACCATTTAGACTATGCTTGACCATGTTTGACCAACCCTCTTTGTGAAAACAACCCAAGTTTATATTGCATCATAATGTGACATCAACACATTTGGATTGCATCACAATGTGGCATCAACACATTTGGAATGCATCACAATGTGACATAATTTGGTGAAGGGTTATGTTTTATTGCAATGTTAGGATATGTTCATCACATTGTGATGTTGGGTTATGTCGGATTGCATCATAATGTGACATTCATAAATGGTTATGTTCGAATGTGATGTTTGGATATTTTTGTCACGTTGCAATATCGAGCTATGTTTGTCACGTTTCGACATTGGGGTAAGTTTGTCACAGTGTGATGGGAAGTCTTTTTAGACACTTCATAATGTTGAATTATGTTCATCACATTGCATCATCGAGTTATGTTCATAGCATTGTGACATTCATTAAGAAACTATGGTTATGTTGAAGGTGTTGGATTCCCAGTATAGGATTTCCTTTGTTGTGAAGATAGTAACTTTGAAGTCACGCAATGTATTGCATGTAAAGAAAATTCCTTGTGATACGATGTGTCGTGACTAAAACATTTTTCATTATGATACAATGTAAGGAAGGGAACTTTTAAAACATGCAATAAATGACAGTTTTCCTTAAGTGAAAAGCAAGAAAATATTTCCCATTGTCGTGACCAAGGAATTTTTTTAGGGATGTGATATGTGACTAAAAGTGTTTGAGGTGGGATACATGGAAGAGAAACCTATGTCATGAGAAAATAAAGATTCTTTCTATATGTAAATTAAAAACCTGTATCACAAAGAAAGGAAACTCTGTGTGATATGTAAAGGAAAAACATGTTTCGTAAGGAAAGGAAAATATTTGCAACCACATTATAAAAAAAGACGATTTCATAGAAAAAAGGATTGAAAACTAGTTTTTTTCTTTCATTAATCCATAAGTATGACTTAGGTGAGACAAAAGAACTCTTATCCAAGTATGGAAGTACTTTGTTAGATTATAATTCTATATTTTATATACTTGTGTGACCCTTATCGTCTCAATAGATGTGCAAGAAACTTCTCATATATGATAACCATCATTTCACTTTGATGGTATCCATTTACCAAATAAATTCAAGTAAAAATCACCTTATATGAATACACGATAATCACATTAAAACATTTCACGTGTAGACACCTCCTCTTTCTTCCGTTTAAATTTTATAATGTTTTAAAATTTTATAATGTTTAAATTTTATAATGTTTAAATTTTATAATTTTAATTGTCAAATACTGACAATTTTTATATTTACACGTTATTAATGATGTTCACTTAATTTTTGAAATCGTTAGATTTTTTCATATATTTGTGTAAAGAATACATAATACAAGTTATAAATTTTATAGCAAAGGACAAGAATAGTACAAGTTGCAAATTTTATAGCAGATGGAGGTTGCGTAGTACCTACAAGCTCACAACTTACAAGTCACCGGGATTCTTTGAAAATTGGACCATATCACATCCTGTAGGTTGAAAAGGGAAGGTTGAGAGGGAAGAAAATATCAAAGATTTAGAAACAACGCCCAAAACCTGCATGCAACTATTCATAGAGGTAAGGCCCATTAATATTAAATTGCAATTGCAGTGATAAAAATTGTCTTCATTTGGATGAAGCTAGAAATCACCTTCTTGCACACTTATTTTCTCATTATATTTGGTTTTTAAGAATCCACATTAAATATCTTCCCACCTGTGTTTTTAATGTCATACTGAATCTTCATAATAAGAATAAACATGGGTGTGGGAGATCTATTTTATTTCATTGTAGAAAACATTAGTAGTTGCTTTTTAAAAAAGAAAATTCTAATTTCATTTATTAATAACGATAATTATTTCAATTTTTTCAATCCATAACTTTTATCATTATTTTTACAACAACCATTTGTAACTTCTTTTTTCCTTTTTTGGTAGGATGTAGTAAATAAGTTGGAACCTCTTATTTGGTGATTTTCAAAATTGAAAATGTGTGCAAGTTGTTATATCAAGGTAATCTATTGAGTTTTTTTGTTTATGTTTTTAATGGTGTTGTATCCCATGTGAAACAATTTGATGATGTTATGCTAAATGCAGTTTCATAATAATTTTATGTTCTTCCTGAGATGCTTTTGTATTTACAATAAAAATGAACAAAAACACATATGACATATAATATTTAAATGATGGGTAATAAAAATGTCATGGGAAGGGAAGTTTTATGAAGAAACCCGTTATAAAAAATTTACTTGTTGGGTAGGAGTGCCTACCATATTTATACCTGAGTAGAAACCTTCATAGTTTACGACAAGATATAAACCCTTCATTGCTCAAATTCACCAATTCACTGCATAGTAGAAACCCTCAGAGTTTACCGAAAAATAGAAACCTTGTTTCATGTAGGGTTTGAATAGATTTATTATAAAAGTTATCACGTGTTCCTTTGCTTTCCCTCTCCATATATATTCGCAGTCTATCACCATAGACTGCAATTTTATTTATTTATTTTTGGTAAATAACTATTATATTGACTATAAAAAAAATATCGAGAGAGATCAGATATGAATCAAATCCAAGAGACCTTGTTGGTAAGTAACCATTATATTGACTATAAACAAAATATCCAGAGAGAGCATATCTAATACAGCTCCAAGAGACCATGACAGTCTCTCAGAAACGAGAAAAACCTGCCCCTGTGGGGAAACTAGGCCAAGAAGTTGTTTTTATGTTTTAAAACTTGGAAAATAATTGTTTGAACATGTTCATACAACTAACTAATTGTGGCTAGCTTATAGAAATCTAGATAACATAGAAAAAATGAGTAACTGAAACTAAAACATATATCATGATGATCCTGAGAAACCTATTAGTGAGAAGGAACGGGGGTATTCCTTTAGGCAAAAACATTGGAAGAATCAGGACCTAAGTAGTGCATGTCTTGATGAGTGAAATACCCACCAAGCCGATTCATCATCCATGAAAGGATAAGGATATCTAAAAAATAGGCGTTTTGAATCTCTAAAGTCCTCATCTTTAGGAAATAAACCCAAAGCTACCAGATTCTTAAGGTGTCGATAGAGTTCAACCATTCAAAAGAGAATGGATTTTATGGATCTAGTATAACCCACGTTCGGAATTATGTTTCCAACTTCTTTCTCCACCTCATTATCCTCCTTGAAGTCGCAGAAAATATAAGCTTCCCCTTCTAGGGTGTTCATGGCTTCTTGAGCTTCCACATGTCAGACATAGAGTAGAAATAATATGCATCTTTGGTAGCTTTGACAGCTTGGGAATGGGTAGCAGCTGGACGACAAACATTTCTTTCTCGGGGTGCCATGATATTGAAAGAAAACACAGGAAGAAGCTGAAAAAGGGCACAAAAGGAGATACAATTCAATACCAAATGTTTTCCAACAAGGAGTTTCCAGGACGGCTTAAAACATTCTTGTCCATCCCTATTCATACTCTACTTCTGAGACATAAATATGAGAGATTGAGTTGGCTATTCCCTTACCATGCCTGTAATCATATATTCAAGCTAAGTGTTAGTGTGCATCCTTATCCCATGTGTCGAGTTGAGGTGCAGGAACCGAGCAAACTACAACTTGATAATTAGAGAGGTGGGATCTAGCTCTCCATTCAATGTTGATGTTTTGACAACATCGGGAAGACATTATCTAAAGATAATAATTAATAATATAATTATTATTGATTATTAAATATAGTATATAATAAATAAATCATAATAATAAATAGTTATTGATTATTCAAAGGGATGCATCCTTTCATGGATGGTCACCTTGTGTTCCCTATATATGGAACACTCATTATTGTAATAATATATTGAATATCGATCATATCTCATATGAAGAACAACCAAAATGCTATCAGAGAGGGACTGGACTCGACTCCCTCATGGGAGGGCCCAGGAAAATGAGAGATAGCTTGCTATGATACATAGCAGCAGGGTAATGTACAACCCTCTATGTCATATACAAATATCAATTATCTTTCCAATGGCTCATTGAAACCCTTGGCCACATCCAGAATCTTCCACATGAACAACTCAACCATCGGGTTCAAGAGATTAATGCCAAATCCTTGGCTTTAAAGAGAGGACACTACCATGCAAGGTGAGCGATTTTGTCCTGGTCAATGATGCCAATAATATAACTTAAATAACAAGTGCTTGCTCAGATTTATCTGTTGTTCACAAAATCGATGGGCTCGAGAGGCACACCGCACATAAGTGTAGCGATTTCACAAACTCACAGATTTCAAGTAATTCTAAATTGTTGCGCTCGAGTTTGCCATTAGTGCAAACACAAAAAATGGACAACTACTAGGAATACCGGTCGCTTGGGGTCCATTCGACAATTTATTTGAGCCATGCATATGTGTTGGGCTTTGTAGAGAAGACTACTTTAGTGGTCATTGGGAATAATTACTTTTGAATTTCAGAGACAACACTTAGGCATTGTTTGTGCTAATTTTTGTAATGGTGCAAATTAAGGGGGAGTGTTAAATGCAGTAATTTCTCCCTTGTTTGACCAACTTAATAGTGAATAGGTATCATAAATGCACTTAGATGAGATAGGTGAATTTGTATTTATTACGTAAGTGAAGGATGAAGTGTTCTAGAGAAATATGTACTCTCATGTATTTTGGAATTAAGTTTTTCATATGAATGTGGAGAAGAGATGAACAACTTCATTATTGTATTAGGATTATGCTTACTTTAATAGATTGGTTTGGGTTTGTTGAAGTTGTTGAGAGATTCTCTCAACCTCTCTCTCTAAGATTGGAATTTGTTGGATCTCAAGCCAACTATATATATGTGTGTGTGTGTAACTAGTAATAAAAACTATTATGTTGTATGATTTCTTTGTAAAATGGTTGCTCTCTCAATTTCTTTGCTGGTATCAGAGCTAGCACAGCCTTGAATCTCTCATGAGAGGGGATGGAATAAGAAATAGATTGGGAGTCGATTCTCTGTAGATATATATATCATATGATTATCTTAACATAGGTATCTGTAAGAGAAAGTAGATTGGTTTTGGAGTGATATGTGAGTACGTTGTTGCTGAGAGAAATATTTGACACTGCGAATTTTGAGCTGCTAGGACGTAGAGATGTTGTTTAGTAATTTGTCTGTGAGTCTTGTTGAAGGGAGACTACACGTAAAGGAAAAAGAGCCAAACTGAAATCACTGCTGTCAAAGAGGACGAAGGTCGTGATCTAGGAATTGTGATAGACCTCAATCAACATCTGTGAAAAGAACGAATATTCGCCATTTTCAGATACATATAATATAGGACAGTCGAGTTCAGCGTGGACAGGATTTTATGTCTCAAGGCGCCCGGAGAGATCCGAATTGGTCTTCATTTTAGCCGAGGAATAGGAACCTTCATTATGCTGTTGCGTGTCTGGAATGCTACCATAGTCACCACTACGCTTAACCTCGAAGCGCCTTCAATGAAATGTCGTGAGCTGCATGTTTCTATTAACTAACGATTGCCCTTCTTCAACAATACCCTTGATATTATCTGCAATATGTTGTTCTTGGACCGGTGGATCGAGATACAACTGCTCGTGCCCTTGAAGCTATGCAAACAACGAATCGTGAGTCTATTTTTCAGCAAGAGAAGGAGGTCACAGATCTGAAGATCCAATTTTCTTAGAATGAGGGATTTGGTTTATTTCTCAGAATCTGTTGCTGCTGCATAATTCTGTTTTTATTTCTTTCAACGACCTATGGAGAACATTGTCCAAAGAATAGAGGCATCGATGATGTGTTGGGAATTATTTGGTGTGGAAATTGCCATATAAGTTATAAGTTCTCTATTAAATATGTGTTAGTATTATTTTTTGTTTGTAAAATTATATTTTCAAGAACCACTCAAAGAACAGAGTGACAGAATTCAGGTATGTAGTTTTTGATGTTCTTTGGAGCTATAAAAACGCATAACTGGTTTGAGGTCTCTTAAAAGATGGAGATTTTTGTTGTACTTAAGTGCTTCAAGATTATCACTTACTGGTTATCATTGTGTTGGGAGTGTGTGTAAAAAGGTCATTTTGTATAAGATCGATTACTGAATGTTTCAGTATCGAGACTATTCTTAGAGGTAGTTTAGAATCGTGGATCCTATAGATACTTCATTAATGGTCTGAAGCATTTGTAACTGTGGTGGATGAATTGGTAGCTCGAAGATTATGGGAGAAAAAGAAAGTTGTCTATGAAGTTCAGAGGTGGGTGTAGGTGTAGGTGTTGATGAGGACCATCTGAGACAAAGTTCAGTATTGTAATTTGTGTGTTGTATTGTAATTTGTAAAATAAGTATTAAGGAAAGGTGTTAGGATTATGCTTACTTTAATAATGTTGAGGTTGTTGAAAGATTCTCTCAGCCTCTCTCTCTAAGATTGGAATTTGTTGAATCTCAATCCAACTATATATATATTGTATGATTTCTTTGTACAATGGCTGCTCTCTCAATTTCATTGTTATTGTTGTGAGTGTATACTTGATTCAGCTAAGATTTCCCAGATTTCCCCCAAATAATGAATCTCGTCCATCGATTGAAGAATTGTAATTAGAAGAACTTATAATCTGGTACCGATTTCCAAGGCGTATCGGTAATAAAAATATCTGTGAAGTAACGTGTATGGAATCTTGGGAAAAAAAATGGTGGACTTAATGAACGAACCAACAGCCATGTGATCCATGCACTCACGTATTTAGCAATTTGTCAGACGAGCCTGCTGTTTTTATATCATATGATTGATAGGCCCGAAGACAAATCTGTTGGAAAATGAATACACGAATCTTTTTAATGAAAATGCATGCATAACAACGAAAAATCTGTGAGGTAACGTGTATGGAATCTTGGAATAGTGGGGAAAACAATGGTGGACTAAATAAGCCAACATCCATGTGCTCGATGCACTCACGTATTTAGCCATTTGTTGGACGAGCCTGCTGTTTGTATAACATATGATTGAGAGGCCCGAGAACAAATCTATCCGGAAAAATGAATTCACGAGGTTTTTTAATGAATATGTTGCGTATGCGTTTTTTGGTTCCTAAACAGGATTGCTCTCCCCAGTCACAATGGTTTGTCCTTTTGCTTTGCATGTTTCATGCAGTGACAGTGAAAGGGAAGCATATATTGTCGGGGCACCGAATGAGGAGAGGGGTGGTAATTAACTCAGTTATCGATGACCGGTGGAGGGAATGCAGATGTTCAAAACCCAAATGCACAAGTTTCTTCCTCTGGTCAATTAAGGCAAGTTCAAAAATTGTCTGTTTTCTTGAAAGCAAACAAACACTGCTTCTTGAAAAGCGATTGTGTATGGATGATGGTTCCTCAAAGCAATGGCTATTCTCTCTGGAAGTGTCACGAAAAGTATTTCATGTGTGTACCTTATTAGGGTATATTTTACCTGCATGCATTCTCCTTTACGTTGATCCAGACCTTTATTTATACACAGGAGCTTAGATTCATTGAACAGGTGAATAAGTGGTTTGCACTTCCTGTTTTCTAATGCAGGTAAATGGAGCTCACCTCTGGTTAGGGTTACTGCTATGGTCAGCATGTTTCCACAATATTTTCTTATCCCGCGCCAGCCCGTAACCCTAGTGACTCTTTGGGAGAAGCGGAGTCGGTGGACAATGTCGAATCCACTAGTATCTTGGGCATAGTATTCCACAATATTTGCTTCCTCCTGCGCCAGCCCGTAAAACTGTGTCTAGTGACTCTTTTGGAGAAGCGGAATCAATCGACGAGATCGAATCCCCTAATATCTTGGGCCTAGTGTTCAAATCTAGTTTTTGAGTGTAAATTTTTGTTTTGGGCCTAGTGTTCAAATCTAGTTTTGAGTGTAAATTTTTGTTTTGGGCCTAGTGTTCAAATCTAGTTTTCAGTGTAAGTTTTTTACTCTTCACGAGGGAGGTTTAATTCTTGATGATGAAGTTTATATTTGATCATTGCTTAAATCTGGGATAATGTTCAAGTCTTTTTCTAAATTAAAAAAATATTTTTTTTAATTAATGTTTATTGAAATTTGTGAAAAAGTAAGGAATATCAATTTTAAGAAAGATAAGGAATAATTTTATTTTGTTTACAATTTTTTTTTTATTAAAAAAAATTAAGAAAAACATTCTTAAATCACCATAATTTTGATAGGTTAAAAGGTTAGAAAAGTAGATATTGTAACAAATATTTTAAAATTGTTATTTAATGTGGTTGTATACATGGTATTCTAAGAAAATGTATTTTTCATCTCAATTCTGGTAGTGTCACAAAGATGACATACTCATTTTATGAATTGTTCAAGCCCATGTTTTACTATAGATCTCATAAGAGTTTGTTAAAATTAATAGTCTAGTCAAAAGATAGATACTTTTGATTTTCTATATTATGGTTGATAGCTCCTTATAGTATTTTTCTTTTCTTTTCTCTTTTAATTCTTTATCCGACCAAAATTTCTCCATAATTTAATATGTAATAATATTTTTAGCTTGATTTTCTTTTTTCAATTAAATTTGATTTTTTTTTCCATAACTTTAATATATTGCTTTTACTTATTTTCATATACTGTTCACTTTTAACTTTTCTATCTTACCTTCAATAACATTCCCTTTTGTTATTTTTGTTTCAAATAACAAGTACAAATATTTTTATAATTTTTAACACCTACTATTTCATAAAATTTTATAAATGGATGATTTCAATTAAGATTTTGTAACACCTTAACCAATATGATTAATACATAAGCGAATGATACTATGATTAATACATAAGCGAATGATAGATTTGTTTCCCATATACTCCTTTAACTATGAATAAATCTAATATAATTTTTCTTAAAGGTATGAATGCATGACTTTGTCACTCCTTGAAATATGAATAAATCTAATATAAATTTTCTTAAAGGTATGAATGTATGACTTTGTCACTTTTCTTAAGTATCTTATTTTATTAATTGAATATGATTTTTTTTATCATTTTTTTTAGATTCTAAATCATTTTAAATTCATATTTGTTTGAGGTAATGTTAATGTAAAATAAACAAATGAAAGTGAAGTTAGACATTAAATTTTCTTACAAATTTTTTTATGTAAATTGTTTAATATTTATAAGGAAACATATGATAAATCAAATATTTTATGAGGTAATCTTAATGTGAAATAAACAAATGAAAGTGAAGTTAGACACTAAATTTTCTTCTTACCTAACAAAAAAAAATCTATGTAAAGTGTTTGATATTTATAAGGAAACATATGATAAATCAAATATTTTATAGATAATCAATGTATCATTGTAAGTATAATAAAGAGCAAAATTGTTTTAAATTTCTTATAAGTTGAGAATGTGACGATTTTTTTATAAGGGATGGATTTATATGTTCAAATCTTTGTAATTTTTTAAATCATTAGAAAAAACCAAGTATGAAGAGATATTTGAAAATATTTAAAAAACATATCCCAAGTTAATCAATTTGGACTTTGTAATAGAAAACTATTTCCATTTATTCATTTTGGTTCATATAATAGAGACGAAAAATAGTTTAAAATCCCTCTAAGTTGAGAATATGATGATTCTTGAAAAAATAATAGATTTATATGGTCCACTCTTTGTAATTTTCTAAATCATCAACAAAAAAATAAGCATATAGAAGTACTTGAAAATGCTTAAGAAAACTATCCCTCCTTATTTATTTTAGAAATTTAATACAAATGATATCAACTTGAAAAATGATTTAATAGTTAATGCATTCCTATTATGTAATATACAAGCATAGGGATCCAATTTATTAAGGTGTAATTTTTTAATTATTATTTCATTCCATGTCAAGTTTTACATGGTGCACTTAATCGTTTTTATTGTTTTTTCAATTGAGTCTACTTTAATTTGATTATTTTTATTTTTTAAATTGAGCCGACTTTTATTTTTTTAATGTACAATATAAAAATAAGAAATGAATTTTGATAGCTTCAAAATTTTTCATTAGTTGATTTTATTTTTAGTCTATTTCTCCTTGATGCTTAAATTAGGCTTGGTCTTTCATGAATAACCTCACTTTTCCCTCGAGTTTTAGATTGGGATTGATCCTCAAATTAGTCTCTATCACTTCCACTTGCTAAGTTTTCTCCCGATTCCAAAACAACCCCTATTTCCAAATTGGGGCCTCAATTATTTACCTTCAAATTTGCATTTTCTTTCAAAGTTTGAGTTCAAGTTTTCTATCCTCTTCTTCGACCCTTTCTTTTTTGAGCTTGAATTCAATTTTTTTGGAGTTTTTATTTCCGTTGAGAAACCTTGGTCTTGGTTCAAAATTTTTGAATATTTCAAAGACTTTGTTCCAACTTTGAACACTCCTCTTGAAATTTAAAATATTTCCTCGAATCATGATCGATCTAATTTGGTGATCGATCCTGATATTCAAATTAGACTCCCTTTTCATTGCCTTTCCTCTTTCATTGTCTTGATATGGAAATAAGCCCTAATTTTCAAATCAAGGACTTCCTCCTCCAACTCATGTGTGGACAAAGCCCGATTTTGAGATCAAGGAAGGAATAGGGAGAGAATAGAATGGCTTATAGAGATTAATAGAAGTACTTTATTTGGATATGGACAAGGTGGGGGGATAAATTGAATAATTCATAGAGATAAACAGGAGTACCAAATTTGGAGATTGAGTCAGTTTTGGGGGAGGGGGTGAGAATCAAATAGTTCATAGAGATTAATAGGGGGATGAAATAATGCATATATAGATTGATAAGCATAGCATATTTGGAGATTGGTCAATGGGGTGGGGAGGTGGTGGGGGGGAGAAATCAAATAATTCATATAGAATGAGAGGAGTAACATATTTGGAGATCAAGACGGGGTAGGAGTACCAGATTTAGAGATTAGGCCAGAGGGGGTGAAATCAAATAATTCAAATATATTGATAGGAGTACCATATTTGGAGATCGGGATTGATCTATAAATCTGGTACTCCTATCAATCTATTTTAATTAGTTGATCTCCCACCATATCCAAATATGGTACTCCTATTAATCTATTTGAATTATTTGATTTCTTCCCCCCCGACTCCTGATCTCTGAATATGGTACTCCTATCAATCTCTATGAATTATTTGATTTATTCCCCCCATCAATCTCTATTAATTATTTGATTTCACAACCCCCCCATCCCAATCTCCAAATATGTTACTCCTATAAATCTCTATGAATTATTTGATTTCTCCCCCCTTGGTCAATCTCTATGGATTATTTGATTTGTAGATTGGTCACGATTTCCAAATCAGGACAAAAAAGTATAGTGTAATTCAAATTGTGGAAAGGTGTGATGGTATAATTGATTTGATATTAAAGTTAACCCATTTTCTACATGCTTCATGGGATAACATATAGGGATCTTACATGACTTTAAAAAACATTGAATGACTAAGAAAAAGACCTTCGATGTTAAAAAGTAAGGAAGTTTGAACTAACTAAAGTGATCAAAACCCGTAGGTGGCACAAAAGGATAAATATATAGAGAAATTGAATATACAAGAAGGGAAACAAACTACCAAAGAAGGAGTAAAAAATGACAAAAGAATTGAAACCCTGCGTGGAAAAAAATGACAAATAGATATGGAAACCTAATGAACAAAGAAGGGATATAGGTTTCCATCAAGAAGGTTTACAAGTTTCCATCAAGAGGGACTGACATTATGAATCTCCCTTTTATTCTCTTGTATAAAAAAAATAGAATCAATAGAGGAAAGGGCCTTTTGTTTTTGCAATTTTGTAAACTCTTTTAGAAAATTAATGGAAGTCATTGTTGGCCAAGCTATTTTGGAGATTAACTTCAATTCTACAACTTTTAATGTGTAAAACTTATTTTACTATTTTACAAAGTTTTGGAATTGTGTACAAGCATATGCTTTTATAATGTAAAATTTTCTCATGTGTGAACAATCTATCTTATTTTTTTTTATCTTACAATTTGTTTTTCTATAGCCTATAAGCATAGCATTGTAATCATTGGTTATTTTCAGAGTTTTCTAATCTACATTTATTCATAGTACAATTCCTTACCTAAACTACTCAATGAAACAAATAAAAGTTAAATTTCTCAACACCCATATGTTTGGAACATGCATAGAGTTCAATTGGATTGAAAAAATGTAGTTATTGTGGATGGATTAATTTTTAGGAGGGGAAGAAACACTTACCAACCCTTTCTCATAGTTTTTTAATTAGAGTAATGAGGAGAAGGAGAAGGACTACTGGGAATTTCACATACTTCTATCATTTGAGTGAGGAAAATATACATCATAGATCCCTTCTCATAGTTTTGTAATTTGACTGAGGAGAAGAAGTAACACAGGCCCTTTCTCATGCTTCATTGACATTTGGAATGAAGAGAAGGCTCACAATCCCTTTCTCATACTTTTTAATTTTTCATGTTATGGGAAAGAACCTTGTTACAAACTCCAATTTAGTGTTACCAAAAAAAATATATTGAAATCGACATCTCAACTATTGGAAACCAATATCCTAGGTATTGGAAACCAATATTCATAATAAGTTTATGATGAGTTCGACTGAAATTAATCTAAATGAAATGAAATGGGGTTTTCATTTTCTATAATATTAACTTATTCCTATGAGATCTATCTATGCCATATTACTAAGTAACAAAAGTTTAAGTAAAAAAAAGAAAGGTGCTATTGTAATAGGTAGTTTGAATAAGGTTATTAGCATCATATTTGAGGCGGTCCCTCCTTACAAAACTAGGTTTTGACTTGGGTTTCAATTATAATTGAAAATCTTGTATGGAGAAATATTTTATAGGAGTCATAAAGGATATCATAAAGGCTTTCTACTTTATCCACAATAAAGAAACACATTCAATTGTTGAGTTGGAAATTGAGAAAGTTACATTGGTACAAATAATGATTTCATATGGCTATCCAAATACAAATAATGATTTCATATGGCTATCTAGTTTGGAAGTGGAGAAAGTTCAATAATTGTTTTTATTAGAAAAACTGTTCTTATTAAGGAAACTAGGAGTTAAAACACAATCACCTTACTCTTTTATGTTACTAAAGACATTACCAACAAAAAAAAAAACTGCATTTAAAATTAGAATTGGTACTATGATGGGATAAATGAATTAAACAATAGCAAATTGAAAAAGAATATTTGGGGATAAACATTTAATAAAGAAGTTTTTGCAAGATCATGATGAGAAAATGAGATTCTATTAATGTGAGTTTAACTTAAAGATTACTTGTACACATGAAAAATCATTACTTTTCAGAGAAAAACTCTATACATAAAGGAGGGTAATAAATAATTTTTTGGATCATGATGAGAAAATGAGATTCTATCAATGTGGCTTTACTTACACACATGAGAAAAAATATTACCAAAACCTATATGCATAAAAAACATATAATTTGTCAATTGAGACTATATTGTCATCAACCAACAATGAAAACAAGAAAAAAAAAATGAAATACATGTGATGTTAAAAAAAAAAAAACCTGATATACAAGATATCTATGTGGGGAGGATAACAATCATTCCTCCTAATCACCCAATTATCAAAATCTTTATTACGCCTAAAGGCATATACCTATTGGAGATGGGCACAATTAATCACCTTTTAATCTAAAATTCTAATCTGATGACTAACAATTGAAAATGCTGAAATATTCTTAGTCGTCCTCCCAAATCAATGAATGTGATTTACTCTTCATAACTTCCTTGTATTTTTGAATGCATCACTTAACCTGTTTACTTTTTAACATTTACCTAATCATATT
>JZKD02S2163060.1:106257-140869 GCA_000966675.3 Picea glauca
GATCACATGGCTGTTGGCTCATTTAGTCCACCATTTTTTCGCCAACAATCCCGTGTCTCAGGCTCATTGTTCCATACACGTTACTTCACAGATTTATTGATTATTCATTCGAAGTCTATTCAATTCACACGAAATTCTCGTTTAGGTTTAATTAGTTTTAGAATTCAACAGTCACGTTCATGTATCCCATCTTCCATCACTAAGTTTTCAATGATGTAGTTGTATACAGCTAGGAATGGTCTAAATATAAAAGTCAGTTATGCATTATGAGTCAGTGGAGATAGTGGAAAAGACTTTGTCAAAACCCTGTCTTAATATAGAGAAGAGTAAGAGAGATGATTGTCTTGATATAGAGAAGAGTAAGAGAGATGCTCCATAGTTTAGGGGTAATGCTTTGCCATTGCTTTGATGGTTAACATGGTATCCGAGTAGGTTTAAGAACTTTCAAAGAAAGGAGATCAATTTTATTTCGGCAATTGAAAACCCAACACATGTAAAGGAGAGACCAGTCGATGAGAGCCTGAGGATTTTTGTTTGGTCACTTTGCAGAAGGAGCGATCAAGTTGTACAGTCGCAGTCTCTAGGATACTAGGGCATGACTGGAACTCGACACTACACATTTTTTCTTCACCTCTTTTCGTCGTAGGCGGGCCCAAAGAAAGGGTGCGGCCGACTAAGAAACTACTTTTTGCAAGGATTTCTGAGTGCATGCCTAGAAAATACTTGGTGTGGAGGACGTAGCCACTCAAATAAAAAGGGAATTTAAGGGAAGTTTATTTAACGATCAATGGCGGCTATGGGAAACCCTCAACCTCCTATTTTAACAGGAAAAAACTATAAAATATAGTCCATTAAGATGCAGGAAATTCTCAAATCTCAAGATTGTTGGGAAGTGGTTTTATCGAGTTTCTACTGATTTAGCAACCATGACAAATGCACAACAACAGGAATTTCCGAGAACAAAAGAAGCTATTCCCAAGCATTGTATTTTGTACGGCAAGGGCTCGAAGATGAAATCTTTCAAAAGATTGGTACAACCAATAATTCTAAGCAAGCGTGGGATATATCCTCGAAACTGTTTATCAAGGTACAGACGAGGTGGAAAATTCCAAGCTTTAGACCTTAAGAAGAAGTTTTGAAACCCTCCAGATGAAAGACTCAGACTTTGTGGATCATTTTATGACACAGGTCATGAGCAATGTCAATCAACTTTGTGGATCATTTTATGACACAAGTCATGAGCAATGTCAATCAACTTTGTGCACATGGAGAGGACATTCAAGATCAGAAGGTGGTCAAGAAGGTACTTAGAATCCTTCCTTCTTTAAGTTTGATATGGTCATTGTTTCCATATAAGAATCCAAAAATCTATCCCAGTTATCTATAGATGTACACAAGTGGTCTCTGTTATCACATGAGAGTAGAATTAATTAAAGTAATGAATATTTAGAGAATACGTTTCAAACTTAGGCCTCCATTAGCAGAGGAAGAGGTTGAGGAAATAGAAATAGAGGAAGGTGAAACAAAGATCATTCTCAAATGGGAGAAAGGTCATCCCAAGAATAGTCAGCATAGTCACGTGAATACTCTTAGAAGAAAATGGGGAAAAGAATGAAATTCAATAAGTCAAAGTGGATTGACAAGTCAAAGATCTAGTGCTTTTATTGCGAAGTTTGGTCACTATTAAAGTGAAAGAAGAAAGAATCAAGTGGATATGAATAAGGGTAGCGCAAATGTCATCAACATTGATGAAGGAACATTTTAATCAATGTTATTTTCATGCAAGATCAGAGAAGAAACCAACAACAATGATATCTGGTTGTTGGTTAGTGGTTGCAATAATCATATGTTGGGTAACAAATATTTATTTTTGAGTTTAGATAGTTATGTAACATATGGAATTAAATGGGGAGATGATTATCAAGTAAATATTTAGGTAAATGTGTAGTTTCTATGTTCATCAAACAAGATGAAAAGACATATATTTGTGATGTTTATTATGTACTTTGTCTTAAAAATAATTTGATGTGTGTAGGTTACATGAGTCAACACGATTATGAGTTTATATTTAAAGGCCCCACATGTACAATCTTGGACAAGCCACCTAGTAAGAGACTCATAGCACAAGTACAAATGACCAAAAACAAAATGTTTCCCTTACTGTTAAGAAGTCTGAATCTGTCACAATCATATGCACATAATATCTAAAGTTCAGATGAGACTTGGTTGTGGCATCTTAGGTATGGTTATTTACCCTTTAGTATGAACATTTTACAAAAGAAATCCATGCTAAGGGTCTACCCATGTTAAATGTACAATACAACTCTCGTGAGAACTGTATATAAGACAAAGATCAAAGCGATAGATTTCCACCTACTTCCTATAGAGAAAATGAACATCTTGAGATGGTGCATACAAACCTTTATTGTCTTATGGAAACCCAATCAATAGAAGGAAGTTTTTGTTTTTTAACATTCATTGGTGATTTTAGTAGGAAAGTCTGGGTGTATCTTATCAAGGAAAAATAAGAGAGTTTTAAAAAAATCAGATAGTTCAAAGCCATGGCAAAGAAACAAAGTGGAAAGTACATCAAAGTACTCAGGTCATATCGAGGAGGTGAATATGACTCCAAAGACTTCACATAATTGTGTAGATGGAAAGGGATTGAAAGGAAATTCACCACAAGGTGTTGATTTTTATGATTCTTAGATATGATAGTTATTTCCTTATGATTAATAAAAGGGTTCACTTTCATACAATAATTATCATACAATAATTATCCAATGAAAATATCAACTATAACAATGCAATGAAAATAACAAGATCTAGAAATATTAACATGCACAATAGACACAAGAACACACAAGTTTATCCTGGGAAACCTAACCTTGGGAGAAAGCCCAACAAACTTTCTTACAGAAGAATTCAGTCCAAGATATTACGAGTACATCACCATCACTAGATCATAATACCATATAGAGAAATCCCTTCCCAAGGCTAGTGCCTCAAAAAGATAGACAAGAACAACCAAGCAAGATCTTCTCCAAGTGTGGTGCACTCTCCAAGATAACTAGAACCAATATATAGTGAAATAGGACAACTGTAGCTACAACTACCTTATGCGCACTGCAAAAAGGAGAATTGTTTTTATTTTTCAAATGAAATGAGTCAGTCCTGTATTTATACTAATCTAGGCGCCTGTCTAGGGCCAACTTCTTATTCTAGGTCTTCAAATTTACTCTATTATTTATGTCTTTTACTGGTGGGGTCGACTTCTCTTCCTAGGTATTCAATTTCTTCCTAGGGCTTCTATAATGGTGTAGATGGGTCTTCTTCTACTTTCTTGTGGAGAATGACTGCCTGAAGTTGCAAAGCTTCAACACTCCCTCTCAACAAGGGAATCATTCTCCATAATTGGATTTCTTCTATCATAGAAAGGTTGTCTTCATGAGCCACGTTGATGATAAATCTCCATACAATTGTGTCTAGCACCTCGGGTCTCAATGAATACCACACCTAGACCATTCACTTTCACAAGTACACGCTTGTAAGTCAATGTCACCACACATAGACCCCTATGAGTGAATCTGTCATTCTTTGCTGGTGAAACCACCAATCCCAGGAGAGTGACATACAATGCTATCTGACATGTGGAATCACCTCAGGTCAAGGACTATACCAAGGTCATCCATTTGTAAGATTGAAATGAATGAATTTTTTTATCATCATCATTCCCTTCTTGTCTAGGGAAGACGTTCTTCATGACATATCATACTTCGCCACTCATCACAGTAAATATCTATGAATGAGCTCATCATTATACAAAAGTCACACATACCTATCTGGGTCACATAGAACTATCCTAGGTCACACAGACTTATCTGGTGTTACACAGACCTATCTGGGTCATACATACCTATCTGGGTCACATAGACCCATCCTAAGAGAATGGCTCTGGGGTCACATAGACCCATCTAATGCTACTAGGATGTCATAAATTATCTCGTCTATGTGATGGAATCTGACTACTCCATTGCACCATGTCTCAAATGAGGTTTTGTGAGAAATCTCTGAAACTACATTGTTTCACGACTCGCGTCACTGGTTGTGATATACTCTTCTTCTGTTGTATTGAGTTCTATAGAAGTATGCTTTCTGCTAAGACAAGAAGCATGTCTAATCTAATGCAACACTCACAGGTGCTTTTTTTGTCTACTGCACTTCCTTCCTGGTTAGAATCTATATATCTTTGTAGCTTCACCCCATCATCTTAGACATATCATGTCCAACTGTACCACACAGGTACATGCTTTGTTGCAGCCCAATGGTAGTGTCTCGACTCTACCATAAACTGGCTCAAGGTGCAAATCAATTTTCTGGCCTGATGTTAACTAGGTACATCAAGGATCCAATATACTGCATGTACATCGTGGTATTCACCAAATATGAATCTGAAGTAGAATCACTCAAATTCTTCAGATTTTTCTCCATAGGTGTAACCATGGAATTGCAGTCCATCATATTGAATCTCATCAGTATCCCCTGACTAAGGAAGATCTCATATTATCTCTGTCACACCTATAAAACCAATAATACATTTGTTCAATATCCTCTACCTCAAAATCTAAGGCCAACTCTCTATGTCACTTAAGTAGGCTATGTTGTCCAGTCTTCCTCATAGGATGCTCCCTCTATGACTGAGACAAAGTCCACACATAGTCCTCTGGTTTGGTTGGCTCCTATGTCAATGTAGCAAGGTCTATTGGAGTAAGTGTATCCTCCTAGGAGAACTCACATCTCCTAGAATCCTCCTCAACTCATGAAACTTGTTTGTCAGTCTTGAAGGATGTCTCTCTCCCACCTAAATTTGAGGGGGAAATCCTTCTGAATGAATGGATCTTCCTCTGAGTCAACTGACTCTCTCTCAAATCAGGATCACTTTTAGTCTACATCATTATTGGTTAAAACCAAGCTCATCACGTATCCATCCATCCTGGAGTACCATGTTCCCTCTTAAACATGTCTCCCTCTATGTTTGTACAATCTCTAGAACCATTTTCTCCCTCCACATTTGTTGATATCCTCTAAAGTTTGATCTCCAATGAAATTTCTTGGGAGGTTTCTCCTCCTTATCGGATCCTGAGGGATGACTCCCTCTGAAATCTGTATCCCTCTAAGTTGGTACTTGGTGGGGCCATATGCCTCAACTCAGGTGGAGCCACATGCTCCTCCTCATAACTGGAAGGTTTGGAATCAATGATGTGACTCCATGTAACTTAAGAATGCTTGAGGTAGTTTGATCTCCCTAAAAGTATTATAGGGAGATGCATGTCATACTACATCATGCAAGGTATCACAAAACCATGATGGCCTCTTCCTCGTCACTGCAACATCTCCAATTACATCTACTGACCCTGATGGATCCACTAACTCTTACTAATGATATGAAGAGTGAATAATTGGACTAGAGGGATATATATGGTCATCTTCAGATCCTTCTTATCTTTATAATCGATCTCCATGTGAAACAATTTGTATCCCACAAAAGTATACTTCTTTCAAGAAGGTTCTAACATCATCCTCTTTTCCTTTAGTACATGGATGTATACTATCCTATACACAAATCTATTTCTGGATAGTCTTCTCCATGTCTCAAAATAGATACCATATAATATGTTGGCTCCTGCAACCGTCACTATATCTCCCTCTTATATCTATCACCTGTGACGTGCCCAGAACAAGAGCAATAATAAGGGAAATATCAGACAAGAAAAACAATCTTATGATTATGAAATAGAAACAAGGACACAAAATGGGAACATGAACAATCGTCACTATAGCTCTTTCTTAGAGCTATCGCTTGTGACCTTCCTGGGACAAGATTTAAAACAAAAATACAAGAAAAATAATAAGAAACAAGAATGACACTTTTCTAGTGTTGTGACCAATCACAGTAACCTGCACAAAACAAGAACAAAAGTAAGAACAAGAACAATACTTCTCTAGTGTTGTTACCGATCATTCCTCCATGGTAACCTTCCTAGAACAAAACAAGAACATCTCCATGGTAACCTTCATGTAATTTACAAGGTAACATACCTAGGACAAAGAAAAAAACAAGGAACATCTTATAGAGGATATTAAATTCATCTTGCAAACAAGTGCATCATTAGTACTAAATAGTGACCATTTGCATAATGATAATAACAATGTTTTAAGTCCTACCAAACATTAGATTTTAGTTATGTAACATAATAGTAGTACCTAGAAGTAATATCCCTCTTAAAGTTTGTTGTCATAGCCACAACATTTCCTTGAGATGCAACAAGTACTAAACTTTGATATACTTAAAATAAATAATATCAAAACACATCAATCAAACACGGGACCTGGAGTTTGAATTGCTAGGGAGGGTGCACTATTCCTATGAATGCACTAGATCCAATTATCCCTTTGGGTCATTGCTTGGACAAGGTCCCTTGTACATCCCATGCAAACATCTTCATACTCTACTAAATGATATAACTTGGAAACATATACAAGTGCATACCTATGAAATTTGTAGTACTATCTATCTTGTATTTTAATATGAAAATGGACACCATTAGCACATGAAGAAATCACAAAAATAAAGATAGTAGAAAGTTCAATGTCGAGGAAAATGTCAATAAACCTGGAAAACCTAAAAATTCAAATTTTTTAGAGAAAGTCAATCTGAGAAGTGAAATAGGTGTGCTAGGGAAATTCAAGTTTCTCTATACAAAAAGTTTTTCTTAACTCACCCAATAAATGCTCAACGATCTTCACAAAAAAAGTTGTTGCAACTCCAGTAGTGGGTTTTAGATAAAATTTCAACTTTCACTAAGTTGTAGTATGATACTACTAGGAGGTGCACTAGGCTAGGGCGAGTTGATCTATGTAAACATTAATCTCAAAATCCTCCAATAATTTTCTCAATGGTCTTGACAAGTTCATTTCTACGCAACAACAAATTGCAACGACAAACATAACCTATGCAGTGGAAATATTTCAACCAACTCTGATACCATGTTGATTTTTATGATTCTCACATATGATAGTTAAAATTCCTTATGATTATTAACAAGATTCACTTTCATACAAAAATTATCATAGACTAACTATACACTAAATATATCAACTTTAAAAATGAAGGGGAAATAACAAGATCTAGAAGTATTAACCATGCGCATTAGACAAAAGAACACAACACCAGAACACAATATTTTATCCTGGGAAACCCAACCTTGGGAGAAAACCCAAAAACCTTTCTTATAGAAGAATCCAGTCCAAGATATTACCTTTACATCACCATCACAAGATCTTAAGACCATACAGAGAAATTCCTTCCCAAGGATCTTACCTCAATAAGATATCCAAGAACAACCAAGCAAGAGCTTCTCCAAGTGTGGAACACTCTCCAAGATAACTAGAACCAATATATAGTGAAATAGCACAAATGCAGATACAACTTCCTTGTGCCCACTATAGAAAGGAGAACTATTTTTTTTTCGAAATGAAATTACCTAGTCTTGTATTTATACCAATTTGGGCGCCTTTCTGGGGCCAACTTCTTATTTTGGGTCTTAAAATTTACTTTATTCTTTATGTCCTTTACTGGTGGGGCCAACTTCTCTTCCTGGGGCTTCAATTTCTTCCTAGGCACTTTGTAATGGTTTATATGGGTATTCTTGTACATTCTTGTGGAGAATGACAACCCAAAGTTGTAAATCTTCAACACAAGGTATACTCCACAACATAGTGGAGTCACTGAAAGAAAAAATATAACGATCATGAATATGTCTAGAAGTTTTCTCAAGTATAAAAATTTGTCTAATAAATATTGGGAAGAAGCTCTAGCTTACTCATTTTATATCTTGAATTGGTCACCAAACAATATTATGAAATATAAATTCCCTAAGGAAGGCTATAATGGCATGAAGTCTGGTGTTTCAAATTTCAAAGTTTTTTTCTATGTGGGTTATACTCATGTTCTTGAAGAGTTGAGGAGGAAACTTGATAATAGAAGTGAAAAATGTTGTTTTATTGGATACAATGAACAATCCAAAGATTATAGGTTGTATAACGCCGCCAATAAGAATATTATTGTGAGGAGGGATGTTAAATTCCAAAAAGAAAAATCTTAGGTGGATCAAGCAAATGAAACAATTGGAAGTCATATTCCTTTTCTACAAATAGATGAATAGGTGGAATCTACAGGACAACAAGCTCTTCAAACTAGACATCCAAGGCGTAACATACCCATCCTTCCAAGCCATACCATGCTACTCCATAAACACATTCTTACTAGACTCTGAAACTAAATTGTAACATCCCCAACTTTAAGTCGCTAGGCTATGCCACGTAACAGTTCTTCATTTTTATGGTATATATTTATACAAATTTAATACAGATAGATATATTATGCTAATTCATAGATTCGTGTTGAAATAACAATAAACCTATACATACAACCTACATATCCAATACTCATAATTATAAAGACATGTACAAATGCACAATAAGAAATTGAATACATAATTAATACTTATCGTTTTATATAAGACCACCAACTGCGTGCAGACATTCCACAAACCTCCCAGCCTTATACCATGTTACTTAAATTTCTCAGCAGTGGGTCACCCCTGAGCTGGGACTAAACTTCACCCGGGTAAAGGGATTCCTAGCTAGGATGAGACAATACAGTCAACAAGAAGGATTCCATACCAGGAGCCAACTCAAACTACCATTCTACAACCTCTCATTCCCCATATGCCTGTCCCACCCCAAGAAGTGTGCCCCTTCTCGGCTCAACATTCCTTCGACTACCCCACTTTCCTTCCAAGGCTTTAACAATTGGCCGGAAAGGAAGTCTCAGAGCACCGTAACTTTAGTTGGGCTACTTCAGGAATTCAATTCCCTAGCAATTATCTCACCTAGAGAGAGTTTCTCACAGGCATGAAAACCTTCCTCTTCCATCCCACAGATCCAACAACCCGCTTCTTCAATCCAACGCTCTAGTCAACCTGGTCCCGACTCAGGTGAATGAAACAACATAAAACAGATTTATTGAATGGGTGGTGGCAGCAACCACGCTCAAGAAATGAACATAGCACTGCCAATAACTAGAAAGTTATGGGTGATGGTCAACGAAAAAGTTAGGGTGAGGAACATGTAATGGCTGCAATGACAACATTCACGTAAGGAATGATACGAATTCAGATAAAGTATGAGTGCACGGTGCATAACATGAAATGTATGGGATAGTTTCAAAGTGTGTGCAGGATCCAGGGGTGCATGAATGATGCCGAGGTTCAATGATGGAGATAATGGATGAGTGCATGAATTCTTTCATCCACCAAAAGTATGGTTCAATGCGTGAATGATGATTGCATGTGTGAATGGGGGAATATGGGAAAAGATACTATTTTCCCCACATATGTTTGCATGTGCCTTGATTGACACATGGCTCTCCAGGAGTTCGCTTTCTCTCCACTTGTGATTCATTCCCTCTTCCATGAGACTTAGGATAAAATGATTATTCTTACCATAGTCTTTAGGAAATAATAATATAATATTATCTTGGAGTTAAGACCTCAAGATTAGCCCTTTATCCTAGTCTCATAGCCCTTCCCTTTCCCTTCCTAGTGGAGTTTAGTCCCCCATAATATTTCATCGTGGTCTGTCTACACCCAACGATGTATTATATTATTGATATGAGTGTTTACATATAAAAAAATGGGCCCACCTGCCTTTATCATCTAGGATCTCCATCTTAATCATCACATAAGCCTCTTGACTTATAATAAAATAGCTCACTAGCCTAAAAAAAATACTCACATTTACAACTGGGGCTCGGTCTTGGGGTGTTACATCCCCCTCCCCTTATTTTATGCATTTTCCCCATTGCATTATATATACACATATATGATCAAAAGTTCAAAAACCCTCAAAATGATGTGGGTATTCTTCCCGCATAGCATCGTCGTACTCCCAAGTTGCATCCTATTGGCAGCAAATAATAAAATCTCTATTTTTGCAAGATACCTACAGAGGGTCTTTAAATTATCGTTATTTGTCACAACCTTTCTCATTAAACAACACTTGTTACTCATCACTTTCTACATACCTGCTTTTCAATTTTTATTTTCATGACTGTAAGCATGAAAACTCACAGCTAGAATTCATACTTGATTTCATTTTTTCTGATTAAAGGGTTAATGTTCATGTGGTCTATTGTCGAATTTTCGTATTTAGCTATGAACATGGTTGTTTTCTTGGTTATAACCCCTTGGTCTTAAACATGCCTTGGTTAGATGAGTATAAAACCTCCACTCATTTAGCATTCGACTAATGTCAATGGGGTTTTGATTTATAAAATTTTTAATTGTTCAATTGTTTATTTGATACATTAATCTTGGTGGTCAAGTCGTGGATATGCATACTATTGTTTTAAACTATTCTGATCATTGTGCGTACCATTATGCTGAGGTGTCATTCCAAGTACAACGTGGTATTATGGTTTTGCATGGCCTCGATCTACACAACCTCTCTCACACACATGGTAATTAACACTCCTGCCTACCATTTCAAGTTGTCTTTGCATTGCATTGAGGAAACTCAAGGCGATGGCTCTGTGTTTATTCTATCAAACCCTACCTCTGAATCCCGTGTTGACTCCTTGCTGATTGCCATGGATCCTGTGGTGAGGATTGAGCCCAACGACATCCAGACATTGTTATCATTTGATAATGCCAGAGATGACTTAGAAAGGAATGGATGGCATGTGTTTGTTGAAAAGTTAAAGGGTTTTAATCTAAGAGTTGCTCAAGAATTTGCGTTGACATTCGACGATTGCAAAGAAAAAATAGGAGACATCTATCTTGAGTTAAATGAAGATTTTATAAGCCAAGCTACTGGTCTACCAGCCGTGGGACAAAAACGGTTCAAAAAATCAAAGGTTGAAGAGGTTCCCTGGTCATTGTTGTTCACTTCAAGGAGAATTACCAGCTACAACCGAGGAATACATGTCTCAACTTTAAAACCTAGATGGCATGATCTGTTAGCTATTGTGAAGTAGTTCGTTACCTATGAGGGGAGATATGGGTTGGTTTCTTGTAACACTTACGATTGCTCATGAGTTTTATCGATTTCCCCTTGAACATGCCCTATTTTCTCCTTCAAAGTCTATACAAAATGGAGAAGTGGTTTAAAAGGCAGAAGTCCAATTCTAGTTTGTTCCACCATTGTTTGATCAAGATTATTATTATACATCATTTGAAATTAAACAATGATTGTTGGGATTCTTTTCTGTTAAGAAATGGTTTTGGTAGTAGTGAGTTGGGATAGGTTGACAAGCCTGTCGTCACAGAAACCCTCGTGAAGCCTACCATCTCTACTCCTTCACTCTGGCCCTATGATCCTATTTCTGATTTGGAACCCTCGACCTATCCTGACACTACCCAACCCAACACTCTACCAGATTCGTATCCTAAGGGTGGTGTTAAGACTATTAAAAAATCCACAAGGAAAAAGTGTAAAGGCAATGTTGATATCAATTATAAGAGTAAAAGGGTCGCTCATTGGGTTTCACGATGTGCCCGAAATAAACTCAATCCCCGTGCAAGCCAAAACACAATTGTGTTAAGTGAGGATTCCGATTTGGAAATTGAAATATTCCTGGCCGAAGAATATCCTTATTCATATGGACTTTGCTCTGATAAACCCTATGATTATGCTACAAACCTTCCACCATGTCTAAAGGACAATCCCGATTTCCCTGGAATCAAACTCAGTAATGAACCTATAGGTCAAATGGAAAATTCCCCACCTGTTAACACTATCACTGCTAATACACAGTCTATTCAGCCGCAATGAAATGAATGTCGATCATGGATCGATAGGTATTACAAAGACGTGCCTTTACTTCAGTCTTGGCTTAAATCCTTGGAATACTAGGTGAATTTTCTAACGAAGGAGAATAGAAGACTTCAATCCGTAGTTCAAACCAAAGACAAACGCCAAAAAACCATAGGGTCTGTTGTTTTTAAGAACGTGGAAGCAACGACTGCAATAATAAATTCAAAGATTGCTTGATTAAGTCGAATCCATTAATTTGAGGAACCTATGATTCCTAAGGAGATTTGAAGCACTCTTGGCATCTCTCAACATACTATATTTGTGTTTTTTAGAATAGGCTATTATTTTTTGGTATCAAGTAGAATCTGGGAGGTTGCATCCCCCATATTTTTTGGAACAAATTAGATGTTATCAACAGGAAACGTTTTGTTCCTGTAACCTATAAAAATGTGTTGTTTTGTAAACTGGAGACCATCGTTGCCTAGGAGCAAAAAAATATGGATTTATGATTGACAGACTTGAATATAAGATGATATTTTCATAGCTTTAGCTTCGATATATCGTGTTTTTATTCAAGTTATGGTCATTTCGATTTGTAATTAAATTGTGACTACTTTAGATATCATGGTTTATTACAGATTCGTGTGATGAAATTTATATGATATCCATGTTTTATGTCCCATATATAACATACAGTAATTATTTTGTTCAAATTTGAGATTTGAAGATTCATCTTCTTTATTCGCTGAACATTTATACACAAATTTTCACAGCAGGATTTATCTCAATGTGGCCATTTATGAAATTATGAAATTGTTGTTACTACATCTCTTTTATGTTCTGTCATTCGCATTCAATCATTACTGCTTCGTGTTTACGAGAAGCATTTGTAAGATTTGTTGCGGGTTTGCCTCATCAAACAACGAAATTGGATGCTATACACAGGACCAATAGGAGATGCGATTACAGGTTAGTATGTTAGTTTCATTTCATTAGTTTAATTAATACAAGAATTTCCTGCAGTCTAAACACATTCTACTGTTTGTTATCTCTGTTTTCAATTACACAGTTTGTTACTTCATTTCTTGTTTATAAATATTAAAAAAAAATATAAATAAAAAAAAGATCGAATGATAGCTTAGGTGTTGTTTAATAAATCAATCCATATTCGATTTTTGCAGATTTAGATTAAAATTTTCATTTTGTAAATGTTATATATATATTAGAAATAAAGTCATTTGTATATATTATACATACAATAAGTAGACTTATGTTATAAATATTATTTAGTAAACTGTAAATATATATTAGATCTGTATATAGTTTCATCGAGTATTATTCATTAAGTTATTTTATCTTCCTTAGTTTTGTTTTTTCACTTTCTTAGGACTTAGATCGGCCAATGGAGCTACTAAACCCGTCGGAGTGGATCAATACAAATGGCTTGGGTTAAGTACACAAACCTGGACCAGATTCACTCCTCCAGTTGACAAGCGGTCAATTTTGCCCATCAACAAATGGTGCTAGAAGGAGGGATTGAAAATTATTAATGGAATGAGGTGGTCGTAAGACTCCTCCACCACATACCCGCTCACCTATAGTGACTAGAAGTCTTTCAAATGACAACATTGTCCCTCAAACAACAACCACATCAAGTGATGATCTATGGATCATAGTTGAACCAGTAACTCCAAATCCTATGGGTGGTGACATACAAGAGATTTTTCACCAATCTCTCATAAGAACACACAGTGCCTTCGCCCGTTTAAGACAACAAAAACGACCTTTGGACCAACCATTAGACTTATCTGATATCAGAGAACAACTTGGAGGCACTGACCTTACTTTAAACCCTACAGATCCAGTCCTCACTCCTGCAGTAGGAGGATTTGGTATACCACCATCATCAGCTCCTTCATCTCCTTCTTCTTCTGGAGAAGAGTCCTCTGATGAAGGCAGTTCCTCATCCCAACCTTTAACACCACCCACACCTATGTCCAAACAGAAAAATCCCTCCAAACCCTGGTTCGACCAAGATGCAGTGACCATACTTGGGCCTCAACATTCCTTACCAAAACACCCGGAGAAATGGCTCCCTAAATTTGACCTGGACTCTAAATAGATCGCCGAAGATCACATCAAAAAGTTTATGTTAGCCATTAGAATCCGTAGTGTCGAGCATGAGGATGTAGTCTGTAGATTGTTTCCCTACTCCTTTAAGGGCAATGCCTCTACCTGGTACTTTGCCCAATAGCCCCACACCATCGTGTCGTGGGAGAAGTTTGAATCTTGTTTTCTTGAGAATTTTGGAGACGACAAGTCTCATGAAGTTCTAGTCATGGAGCTCTCTAGTTTAAGAATGAACCCCAAAGAGAAGATCAAAGACTTTAATCAAAGGTTCTTGACACTAAAGAAACGAATCCCTATGGATTTGATTCATGTCGAGAATCTTATTATAGCATATTATAAGAAAGCCTTACATCAAAGCATATCCATTTGGGTAAAGAGATCCAAGAAATCCACGTTGTTAGAAGCCTTCGAAGAGGTCAGTCAGATCGAGAAAGATATCCTCAGCTTGAAGGACACTACTAGAAATGAAATAGAGACTAGTTTATCTTCCAAAAAGAAAATCGAAATCCTTCCCAGACCTTCCCAAAACAGAGCCCAACCTAAAAGCTCAGATTTAGAAAACTTACAGAAATTCATTCAAAAGCTGTCCAATCAAGTTATATATTTGAAAAGGATGGCTGAAGAATCTTCTTCAAGCAAAAGGCCTTACAAACTCCCATTTAGGAAGCCTTTTCCCACCAACAGACCTAATTAAAATACTGAAGGCCTGAATCTAGAAAGCCTGCAATTCACTATTCAAACAATTCTAGAAGCACAGGATAACTTGATACCTCCTGAGATCCCTGAGGATGTTGCTGAACAAGAGACAGTAGAAGAAGATGAATCCTCTCCAAATATTTTTAATCATTTTTACGATAGTATTTTTCAAGCTAATTTCGAAACAGTGCATCCTTGCAATACTAGGAGTAAGACAACAAACAAGCCTTCTTCTGAAATCACTATGACTTTGCCTCCAAAATAGTCTAAATCAATTGAGACTAAACAAAATTCAGTAAACCCAAGCTTAGATTATGATTTGGTTGAGGATCTAAAAAAGCTTAGGGCTAATATTTTTGTTTATGAATTATTAAAATTCCCTTTTCTTCTGCAAAAAATGCTACAAAATATTCTAGAGAACAACAAAAATGGTAATCCAAGCAGTAACAAAGGTGTTCAGAACAACCCCAAAGTTCCTCAGAAGGCCTCCGCCAAAACTACTTCTGATTCTCACGAGAAAAGAGACCTTCCTGTAAATAATGTAACAAATGTAGATAAATTAGTTTTAGAGGCCGCGAGTAAAAAGAAACAAGCTTCCACCATTAGTACTCACAGAAATGTCCCTCCATGTTTGTTAACTTTTGAAATCTTCAATAGGAACATACACAACTATATGGTAGATTCAGGTGTGTCATCTAACATAATTCCTTGGTATGTTTGTCAAAAGATTAATGCCGAAGTTCAACCATCCACCCTGAAGATCATCCAGCTTGATCGAACTAGTGTTAAAGTTATAGGCGAATTGAGAAATGTGCTTATAAGATTGTCATCTAACCCTAAATTTCATCAAGTGATTGATATTATTGTTGTAGATATCCTAGAATTTTATGGTCTATTTTTAAGTAGAGACTGGTCAGAACAGCTACACAACTATTTTGTGACGGATTGGTCTCACTTGTGGCTACCCGAGAATGGAAAGCCCAAC
This sequence comes from Picea glauca, assembly GCA_000966675.3. Lineage (NCBI taxonomy): Eukaryota > Viridiplantae > Streptophyta > Pinopsida > Pinales > Pinaceae > Picea > Picea glauca. Next base: position 121,946 of record JZKD02S2163060.1, read on the forward strand.
AGAATCAAGGTAAATCGTGAACGTTACCTAAAGTTCACGGTGACGGATTTAAATGATCCCAATGAACCATTCACTCCTTCTGTCGATTCACCTAAAATACAAGGGATGGATACCTTTTTTGGCAATTTCATGGCCGAAAATTTCACTATCACTAACCTGGAACAACAGTATGAAATTTTGACATATACGTAGCCAGCAGCTTCTGCCCAGTGGTCACATGCAACCGACAACAATCAAATATGGTCTCTTTACTTTGACGGGTCAAAATCCAAGGAAGGAGCTGGTGCAGGCTGCGTGATCATCGATCCAGCAGGTAACAAGACCTTGATTGCGTGCAGGTTAGAATTCGAATGTACAAACAACACAACAGAATATGAGGCATTATTGCAAGGCCTCAAGAAAGCATTAGATATGAACGTTCAAAATTTGACTGTCTTTGGTGATTCAGAAATCGTGGTTAGACAGGTAAAAAATTCTATCCACTGTTTATCTCCGCACCTTAAAAGCTACCAATCTGAGGTATGGAATTTGATGAAAAAGTTTGTTGCATTTAACATAAATTCTATTCCTAGATTGAATAATTCAGAAGTTGATTTGTTAGCTAACATAGCTTCGAAACTTTTCCCTGCAAAAGGCTTATCTCTGAATACATTCTCCGTCGAACTGTTGTTCAGACCGTCCTTCCCATACAACATCACGAATTGGAGAGTCTTCAATGACGATCAACAGATTATAAGTTTCCTACATGTGGAAGAAACTTTCTAGGGCGCAGTAATTGACGAAGGTACTCATGACAAAAATCTTCGTTACTTTACGGTAATACCAGATCCAAGATCTCCAGAATCTTCATCAGGCATGGTAAATTCTATCCCAAAATCTGTAGTTAGATTAGAAAAAAATTATGATTTTCACGACAAGTTCAAAAAATCAGTGAACTGTAAAACGAATAGTTCCTCTTTGATGCATGGAAAAGTAAACTTGGGAACTAAAGACAACCCGCAATGCATTAATTTAGGGGTGGGATGTTCTGAACAAGAAAACGTAGCGTTTATTAAATTATTTAAGGAATTCAAAGATGTTTTTGCTTGGACGTATGACGACCTAAAAAACTTTGATCCTAACATCATACAACACGTTATTCCTATGAAATTCCAAACCCAACCTTTTCAACAAAAGTTAAGGAAAATGTACCCAAAACTCAAACCAACTATCAAGAAGGAATTAAATAAACTCCTGAATGCTAAGATAATCTTCCAAGTTAGGCACACACAATGGGTCTCTAATATTGTCCCTGTCTGGAAGAAGAGGTGAAATCCGACTATGTGTCGATTTCTGAAATCTTAATCGAGCGTTTGATAAAGACAACTACCCTGTCCCACACATGGAACTTATCCTTCAACAGGTATCTGGTTCTGAAAGATTATCCTTATTGGATGGTTTTTCAGGGTATAACCAAGTCCTGATGTCCCCTCTAGACCAACTTAAAACCACCTTCCGCACTCCATGGGGCACCTATGCTTATAAGAAGATGCCCTTTGGACTCATAAATGTCGGTGCCACTTTCCAGAGAGTGATGGACATCACTTTCCAAGGCTTAATCAATCAATCTGTCGTAGTTTACCTGGATGACGTTACTGTCTTCTCGAAAAACAAAGAAGATCATCTAGCTCATTTAATATCTGTTCGATAGCGATGTCGTAAGTACGACATTTCTTTGAATCCTAAAAAATCTATCTTCGCAATAGAACAAGGTAAAATCTTAGGATTTATTGTATCAAGCGAAGGGATGATTACCGACCCTGAAATAACTCAAGTCATTTTGAAACTCCCCCCTCCCTCATCAAAAAAGTCTATGCAATCTTTCTTAGGTCAGATAAACTTTGTTAGGAGATTCGTCCCCAGCTTTTCAGAAATGGTGAGACCATTAAAAAACCTAATAAAAAAGGACGTACAATACCATTGGGGACCTTTAGAAAACCAGGTTTTTCATTCAATAAAAAATGCCATAATAGACGCTTATTCTCTAATGATCCTCGATTTTTCGCAAGACTTCACCCTCTACACGTTCACTTCTGACCGTTCTTGTGCCGCTATCCTAACTCAAAAGAATGCTGAAAACAATGAAGTCCCAATTGTCTTTATGAGCTCAACCTTCAAAGGGGTAGAACTTAATTACCCAATAGTATATGAGCAAGCCTATGATGTTTTCAAAGAAGTAAATCACTTCCGATCTTATCTTTTGAAATATAGGATGAAAATCATTGTCCCTTACCCCGCTATCATAAATCTGTTAGTACAGAAAGAACTAGGTGAAAAAAGGGAAAACTGGGTCACATCCTTGCAATAATATGACATAGAAATCACCCCAGAACAAATAGTAAGAGGCCAAGGGTTATGTAAGTTAGTCGCTAACTCAGCTACAGGACAGCAAGAGGAAAATGATATGTCAAATCCAGGACAACACTATCAAAATCTAATATGCTGTGCACAAAACCCTGTTAGTCCTTGGTATGATGATATAAAATTTTGTCTTGAACATGGGTCAGCTCCCCGTCACCTGGATCCCACAAAAATAAGAACACTAAGATTAAAATATGATTCCTTTCAGCTATTTAATGGTATTCTGTTTCGTCAAAATTTTGATGGAGTACTAATGCGCTATCTTGAGAAAGATGAAGCAAAAAAGGTCTTATTGGAATTGCACGCAGGAGAAGCTGGAGGACATTTTGGCGGAGATACCACTGCCCATAAAGTATTAAGAGTAGGTTACTACTGGCCTACACTTTTTCAATATGCTCATGCTTTGTGTCGCAAGTGTGTAATTTGTCAAAAAGCGTCTGGACGGATACAAAAACCATCCTTCCCTCTGCAACCAGTTTCAGTAGAATCCCCTTTTCAGCAGTGGGGTCTAGATATTATAGGCCCAATCAATCTGCCATTCTCACAGTAGCATAAGTATATCATAACAACCATAGATTACTTCACCAGGTGGTCCGAGGCTACCCCATTAAAAACTGTAAATACCATCCAGGTAATATCTTTTTTGAATTCAAATATTATTACTCGTTTCGGTATCCCTGACTGCCTAGTATTTGATAATGCTTCTTATTTTTCGTCTCTTGAGATTAGTGATTTCTCTCTATAAAAGGGAATTAAATTAAAGTTTTCTTCCAGCTATTACCCCCAAGGCAATGGATTGGCAGAATCGACTAATAAAAATTTGATCAAAATTATCAAGAGAACGATCTTTGAAAACCATAAAAATTGGCATAACGCACTGTTAAATGCAATCTAGGCTGATAGAGTGACTCCTAAAACTGTTGTGGGTAACTCACCTTTCTTTCTCATTTACGACAGAGAGGAGATTTTTCCACCACATGTCCTCCTTCCCTCTCTGCATCTATCACAGAAAATACAAGAAGAGGATTGTCCCCCTTTGGAGAATTGAATTAATGCTTTGTTAAAATTAGAAGAAGTGAGGGCTCAAGAGAAACGGAAATTGGATCAACATCAACTAATTGTTAAAAGCTGGTTTGATTCTAATTCTACCTTTGACAAAAATTTTGAGGTAGGTGACCTTGTCTTAAAATGGGACAAACCGCATGAGGGAAAAGGAGAGCATACAAAGTTTCAGAACTTGTGGCTAGGACCATTCTTAATTGCTGAGAAATTGGGTCCCAGTTCCTTCCGATTATAGAATTTAGAGGGACAACCAGACACCTATCTGGTGAATGGCCAAGCTCTAAAAAGGTATTTTTCCTGATGACACTCCCATGTACACTGTGTAAATATTTTTGTTTTGCTTGCTTTTTGTTTTTCTTTGCTGGTTTGTTTTGATTTTTTCCTTATGCTTACCAGTTTTTATTTTTGAGACGCACATACCTGCACCATGAACTGTTTCAGACAAAGAGAACAAAAAAAAATTCCCCTCTAAAATGACTACTGAAGGTTGTTTAAACATCAATTATGATATTTTTCTGAAGTTTGCAGCCATGTTAAAGAAAACTTATTGTTTGAAAAGCATTTCTTGATTTCAGTCTATAATTGAATCTATTCATGATCATCTATAAAAAAATCTTCTTGCGTTGTCCCTGTTCCTTAAGAGAACAACTTAGAGATGTCTCCCTACCCTCGAAAGTCAGTTTTATTAACAAACTATCTCTAGATCTTAATGAAGGACAGTTGAAAATTTTCCTCAAGGTCTGTAATTTACTAAGATATGTCCAAAAACCAGGATTTTCAGCATCACCCCGCTCTATTAAATATTTTTAAAACTAAATAAACCTTCAAAGAGCTGTGGGAAGTGCTTGTAAACCTGTTGGGATACTGAATAGGTCTACTGACAGTGGGTAAATGCATGCATGATGCCAAGATAACTTCATCGGGGTACTGAACAGGCCCGCTGGTAGTGAAGCAATGTCAGGTATATGAAAATTATCAGATATGGAATCTTTTGACCTTAAATGTCCTTCGTTCTGATCTGGAACTTCTTGGTAGGATACAGATATCAGAGTGGGTTAAATGGCATCCCTATCGAGGCTATAGACGCCTGTTGGCAGCAGCGGCTCTGTCAACAGTATTGAAGATTTTAACTTTAATATCGTGACTCTCTTTTGTCAAGATTGTCATCATTTTTCACCTTTTAAAATAACAGTAATCTAAAACTGGAATGTTTTATAATTGATAATGATGTTCAAACAGTTTCTTAATTGTTTTCGATTTGAAGTTTTTTCTGACTATCCTAATTTGGACTCGTTCGTTTGGCAGAGATAACTACTTCTACCAGTGTGTTGCCATTGTTGGCAGCAAATAATATAATATCTATTTTTACAAGCTGCCTACACAGGGTCTTTAAATTCTTGTTATTCGTTACAACCTTTTTCATTAAACGACACTTGTTACTCGTTGCTTTCTACATACCTTCTTTTTGATTTTTGTTTTCATGACAGTAAGCATGAAAACTCACAGCTGGAATTCATACTTGATTTCATTTTTTCTGATTAAAGGGTTAATGTGCATGTGGTCTATTGTCGAATTGTTGTATTTAGCTATGAACAAGGTTGTTTTCTTGGTTATAACCCCTTGGTCTTAAACGCGCTTTGGTTACATGAGTATAAAACCTCCACTCATTTAGCATTCGACTAATGTCAATGGGGTTTTGATTTATAAATTTTTTAATGGTTCAATTGTTTATTTGATACATTAATCTTGGTGGTCAAGTCGTGGATATGCATACTATTGTTTTAAACTGTTCTGATCATTGTGCGTACCATTATGCTGAGGTGTGATTCCAAGTACAACATGGTATTATGGTTTTTCATGGCCTCAATCTACACGACCTCTCTCACACGCATGGTAATTAACACTCCTTCTTACCATTTCGAGTTGTCTTTGCATTGCATTGAGGGAACTCGGGGTGATGGCTCTGTGTTTATTCTATCAAACCCTAACTCTGAATCCCGTGTTGACTCCCTACTGATTTCCATGGCTCCCGTGGTGAGGATTGAGCCCAACAACATCCAGACATTGTTATCATTTGATAATGCCAGAGATGACATAGAAAGGAATGGTTGGTGTGCGTTTGTTGAAAAGTTCGAGAGTTTTAATCTAAGAGTTTATCAAGAATTCGCGTTGACATTCGATGGTTGCAGAGAAAAAATAGGAGACATCCAGCTTGAGTTAAATGAATATTTTATAATTCTACCAGCTGTGGGACAAAAATGGTTCAAAAACTCAAAGGTTGAAGAGGTTCCCTGGTCATTGTTGTTCACTTCAAGGAGAATTACCAGCTACGACCAAGGTATGCTTGTCTCAACTTTAAAACCTAGATGGAATGATCTATTAGATATTGTGAGATATGGGTTGGTTTTCTTGTATCACTTACGATTGCTCATGATTTTTATCGATTTCCCCCTGAACATGCCCTATTTTCTCCTTCAAAGTCTATACAAAATGGCGAAGCGGTTTAAAAGGCATAAGTTCAATTCTAGTCTGTTCCACCATTGTTTGATCAATATTATTATTATACATCAGTTGAAATTAAATAATGATTGTTGGGATTATTTTCTGTTACGAAATGGTTTTGGTAGCAGTGAGTTGGGATAGGTTGACAAGCCTGTCGTCACATAAACCGTCGTGAATCCTACCATCTCTACTCCTTCACTCTTGCCCTGTGATCCTATTTCTAATTTGGAACCCTCGACCTATCCTGACACTACCCAACCTGACACTGTACCAGATTCGTATCCTAAGGGTGGTGTTAAGACTGTTAAAAAATCCACAAGGAAAAACTGTAAAGGAAATGTTGATATCAATTATAACAGTAAAAGGGCCGCTCGTTGGGTTTCATAATGTGCCCGAAATAAACCCAAGCCCTATGCAGACCAAAACACAATTGTGTTAAGAGAGGATTTCGATTCGGAAATTGAAAGATTCCTGGTCGAAGAATATCCATATTCATATGGACTTTGCTCTAGTAAACCCTATGATTATGTTACAAACCTTCCACCGTGTCTAAAGGACAATCCCGATTTCCCTAGAATCAAACTTAGTAATGAACCTACAGGTCAAATGGAAAATTCCCCACCTGTTAACACTATCACTGCTAATACACAGTCTATCCAGCCACAATGTAATGAATGTCGATCATGGATCAATAGGTATTACAAAGACGTTCCTTTACTTCGGTCTCGACTTAAATCCTTGGAATACCGGGTGAATTTGCTAACGAAGAAGAATAGAAGAATTCAATCCGTAGCTCAAACCAAAGACAAACGCCAAAAAACCACAGGGTCTGTTGTTTTTAAGAACGTGGATGCAGTGACTGCAATAGTAAATTCAAAGATTGCTTGATTAAGTCAAATCCCTTAATTTGAGGAACCTATGATTCCTAAGGAGATTTGAAGCACTGTTGGCATCTCTCAGCATACTATCTTTGTGTTTTTTAGAATAGGATGTTAGTTTTTGGTATCAAGTAGAATCTGGGAGGTTGCATCCCCCATATTTTTTGGAACAAATTAGATGTTATCAATAGGAAATGTTTTTTTCATGTAACCTATATAAATGTGTTGTTTTGTAAACTGGATACCATCGCTGCTTGGGAGCAAAAAACTATGGATTTATGATTGACAAACTTGAATATAAGATGATATTTTCACAGCTTTAGCTTCGATATATCATGTTTTTATTCAAGTTATGGTCATTTCGATTTGTAATTAAATTGTGACTACTTTAGATATGATGCTTTATTGCAGATTGGTGTGATGAAATTTATATGATATCCATGTTTTATGTCCCATATATAACATACAATAATTATTTTGTTCAAATTTGAGATTTGAATATTCATCTTCTTTATTCACTGAACATTTATACACAAATTTTCACAGCAGGATTTATCTCAATGTGGCCATTTGTGAAATTATGAAATTGTTGTTACTACACCTCTTGTATGTTCTGTCATTCGCATTCAATCATTACTACTTCGCGTTTATGAGAAGCATTTGTAAGATTTGTTGCGGGTTTGCCTCATCAAACAACGAAATTGGATGCTATACACAGGACCAATAGGAGATGCAATTACAGGTTAGTTTGTTAGTTTCATTTCATTAGTTTAATTAATACAGGAATTTCCTACAGTCTAAACACATTCCACTATTTGTTATCTCTATTTTCAATTAGATAGTTTGTTACTTCATTTCTTATTTTTAAATATTAAAAAAAAATCATAAATCAAAAAAAGATCGAATGATAGCATAGTTGTTGTTTAATAAATCAATCCATATTCGATTTTTGTAGATTTAGATTAAAATTTTCATTTTGTAAATGTTATATATATATTAGAAATAAAGTCATTTGTATATATTATACATACAATAAGTATACTTATGTTAAAAATATTATTTAGTAAACTCTAAATCTATATTAGATCTATATATAGTTTCAGAGAGTATTATTCATTAAGTTATTTTATCTTCCTTAGTTTTGTTTTTTCACTTTCTTAGGACTTAGATCGGCCAACGGAGCCACTCAACCCGTCGGAGTGGATCAATCCAAACAGCTTGGGTTAAGTAGACAACCCCAGACCAGATTCACTCCTCTAGTTGACGAGCAGTCAATTTTGCCCGTCAACACATCCTTAGGACTGTACCAGATCCATTGGACCTTTACTATCTCTATGGATCGATTCTGGAGATGCTTGATCTTCTATTCCAAAATGCACACCGAATGCACCTGAAAAGCGCCTTCTTGCTCCACCTGAATCACATTCCAATCAATAACATGATTAGAATCAGGTATATAATTTTTGAGCAATGATACATGGAATACATTATGCATAGAAATCGATGCAGGGAATGCAAGCATATATGCCACATTCCCAATCCTCTCTAGGATTTCAAATGGCCCACAAAAACAAGCTGCCAAGTTTGAAAAATTTCCCAACTTCACAGAACTTTTGTTGGCCTTCACTTTTATGAATACATGATCACCCACTTTAAAATCCCCTTGTGTTTTGCCTTTATTAGCATAGATTTTTGTCCTGTCTTGAGCATCCCTTAAATTATGTTTAATTTTTAACATCTGCTCTTCCATTTCCCTGAGAAATTCTGGCCCAACCACTTTCCTGCCTGTTGGGTTGTCCCAACTTACTGGTGTGATGCACTTTTTTCCATAAATTTCCTCAAATGGGCTCATCTTTAGAGATGCTTGTACCCATTGTTATAAGCAAACTCTACCAAGTGTAGATAGTCTTCCCATTTTGATGGTTTATCCATCACATACATCCTCAACATATCCTCGATCACTGGATTCACTCTCTCTGTTTTCCATTCATATTCTGGATGATAAGCTGTGTTGAGATTCAAATTTGTTCCAAATCCTTTAAGTAATCCTTTCAAAATTTTTGATGTAAACTTTGGATCTCTTTCAGACACAATTTTCTCGGGTATACCATTCAATCGAGCAATTTCCTTCATAAAAATATCAACAACATTAGTTTCCTTGTGAGTGAGCTTCACTGGAATGAAATGGGTATCTTTGGTAAGCTTTTCCACCACTACCATGATACAATCATGATTCTTGTTTGTTCTGGGAAGTTTGGTGATGAAATCCATGGTTACAACTTCCCATTTCCACTCAGGAATGCGTAATGGTTGTAGCAATCCAACTGGGTGTCTATGCTCATCCTTGACCTTTTGACACTCCAAACATTTGGCAATAAAATATGCAACTTCTTTCTTCATGTCTGGCCAATAATATTGGATCTTGACAGCTGGAATAGTTTTCTAATGCCCTGGATGCCCAACATAAGGTACATTATGCATTTATTTCAATATCAGATTATTCAATTACTGGGAATTTGGCACATCAATTCTTTCTTTGTATATGAGAATTTTGTCCTCTCCCATCTTGTAATCTTCAATTTCCTACTGCAAAATACCTTGTTGTAATTTTGTTACCGTTTCCAGGTAATGTAAATATGATTTTGTAGCCTCCAAGATTCTATCCTTCAAATATGTTTGGTACATTCTAATGGTTGTAGCATGCAACTCATGCACTCTTCTGCTAAGTGCATCAACCACCTTTTTCTCTTTTCCTTTGATATTCTTTATATCAAATTCATACTCACTAAGAAACTCTAACAATCTTCTTTGTATGGAATTTAAAGTTGGTTCTCCAAATAAATATTGCATACCATTGTGGGATGTCCTCAAATCGAACCTTTTCCCCATGAGGTAGTATCTCCACATCTTCAAGGAATGCATTATGGTTTCCAACTCCAAATCATGAGTAACATAGTTCCTTTCATGCTCCTTCAACTTCCTTGATTCATAACATACCACATACTCATTTTGGCTAAGGACTCCACCAAGTCCTTTTATACATGCATCAGTGCATACAACATGGTCTTTATTTGGATCAACAATCCTTAGTATTGGAGCACTGGTTAATAATTCTTCAAGCGTTGGAAACTCTTTTCACAATCTATTGACCACTGAAACTTCACTCCCTTCTTTTGCAAGGAAGTGATCTGGTGTGCAATCTTTGAGAATCCTACAATGAATCTTTTGTTGTATCCCACAAGGCCCATGAATGATCTGACCTCTTTCACATTATTAGGTGTGGACCATCCTCTGATGGCCTCAATATTTTACAGATCCACTGCTATCCCTTCTACTGAGATGATATGTCCCAGATAATGGATTTGCTTCTGACAAAATGAGCATTTTCTCAATTTGGCATACAATTGATACTCCCTTAGCACTTGTAATACCATCCTCAAGTGCTTCTCATGTTCTTCTTTCGACTTGGAATATATAAGAATGTCATCCAAAAAGACAATGAAAAAATTATCTAAGTACTCTATGAAAACATCATTCATTAAGCACATGAAAATGACTGGTGCATTTGATAAACCAAATGGCACCATTGTGAACTCATAATGACCATACTTGGTTCTGAAAGTAGTCTTGTTGATGTCTTCATATGTAATTCTTACCTGATGATAACCTGATTTGAGATCAATCTTTAATAATATTTTTTCATTCTTCAACTGATCAAATAGGTCATCGATCCTTGAAAAAGGATACTTATTCTTCATAGTTACCCTGTTCAATTGTCTGAAGTCTATGAAGAGTCTCAAAGTTCCATCCTTCTTCTTCAAAAATAAAACAATGGCACCCCAAGGTGACACACTTGAGCGTATATATCCATTATTCAGAAGCTCTTCAAGCTGCATTTGCAACTCCTTTAGTTTTGGTGTACTCATCTTGTAATGAATCTTGGATACTGGAGCTGCTCTAGGCATCAAATTTATAGATAAATCAATATATCTCATGGGGAGTATTCTTGGTATTTCTTTAAATACATCACCAAACTCCTTTAGGACTGCATGATCTTCAATATTTGACACCTTATCTCTTGATTTCTCTTCCATATTAGCTGCAAATAATTGACACCCTTTTCTATAACACTTCTTCAACTGTATTGTTGAGATTTCTTTGATAGTTATTGCCCTGGGAATTCCCTTTATTGTCCTTAGTTTCCCTTCCACATATAGGCAAGTAATTCCCTTGTCATGACAATCTAGGATAGCATGGTGTTGGTCCAACCAATCCATCCCAATTAGACAGTCATAGGAACCTAAAGGATAGATGTTCAAATCTGCCATGTTGTTCATTCCATTCATGTCCATAGGACATGACTTACCCATCTCATTAAATTTTGTTTTGGCTCTGGTAACCAGCTGCACCAATCAAGATTTTCCATGCTTTCTTCTTGTCAAATGCAACCTTTCCACCATCCTAATATCTATATAACTATGACTAGCTCCTGAATCAATTAAAATAGCAATGGCGTGGTTGTTGATCATACCTTCCACTTCAATCATATGTGACTGAAATTTTTCTTGCTTGTTGTCCAGGGCTGCATAGATCCTTGGCATTCTTCTTCCTATGTCCTCCACTATTTTATCTTGTGGTACATTGTGAAAAGTCCTCATATTTTCACCCATGTGGGGACAATCTCTGAACATATGATCTCCTTTACATCCCCAACATTGAATAGGTGGTTGTCTTGGCATTTGCCCCCTTGTCTCAATTGTTATGGGTTCTCTAAAATTTGGTTGTCCCTGAGGATTGTTTATGAATAATGGTGGGTTATTTCCCTTCTTGCTATGATCCATATTGAACTTCTTTTTATCTTCCCAAGATTTTTGGAATGTTGTATTTACTTTATGTTGATTGTATAGGCATGGAGCTTGCCTTATGGTCTCCTCCAAAGTCTTGGGATCATCATATTGAATATTTTCACTAATGAAAGATGGAAGCCCACTCAGATACCTCTAAATATAAACAGTCTCATCCTTGATGAAAGAAACATACTTTAGCAGCTCCATGATGTGACTCCATGTAACTCAAGAATCCCTGAGGTAGTTTGATCTCAGTGAAAGTATCACAGGGAGATGCATGTCATACTGCATCATGCAAGGTATCACAAAACCATGATGGCCTCTTCCTTGTCACTGCAACATCTCCAATTATATCTACTGACCCTGATGGATCCACTAACTCTTACTAATGATATGAAGAGTGAAAAACTGGACTAGAGGGATATATATGGTCATCTTCAGATCCTTCTTCTCTTTATAATTGATCTCCATGTGAAACAATTTGTATCCCACAAAAGTATCCTTCTTTCAAGAAGGTTCTAACATCATCCTCTTTTCCTTCAGTACATGGATGTATATTGTCCTGTACACAAATCTATTTTTGGATAGTCTTCTCCATGTCTCAAAGTAGATACCATATAATATGTTGCCTCCTGCAACCGTCACCATATCTCCTTATTATATCTATTACCTATGACGTGCCCAGAACAAGAGCAATAATAAGGGAAATATCAAACAAGAAAAACAATCTAATGATTAGGAAATAGAAAAAAGGACACAAAATGAGAACATGAACAATCGTCACTATAGCTCTTTCTTAGAGCTATCACTTGTGACCTTCCTGGGACAAGATTTAAAAGAAAAATACAAGAAACAAGAACAACACTTTTCTAACGTTGTTACCAATCACATTAACCTGCACAAAACAAGAACAAAAGTAAGAACAAGAACAAGAATTCTCTAGTGTTGTTACCAATCATTCCTCCACGATAACCTTCCCGGAACAAAACAAGAACATCTCCATGGTAACCTTCATGTAATTTACAAGGTAACCTACCTAGGACAAAGAAAAAAACCAAGAAAATCTTGTAGAGGATATTAAATTCATCTTGCAAACAAGTGCATCATTAGTACTAAATAGTGAGCATTTGCATAATGATAATAACAATGTTTTAAGTACCACCAAACATTGGATTTTAGTTATGTAACATAATAGTAGTACCTAGAAGTAATATCCCTCTTAAAGTTTGTTGTCGTAGCCACAACATTTCCTTGAGATGCAACACGTATTAAACTTAGATATACTTAAAAGAAAGAATATCAAAACACATCAATCAAACTTGGGACCTGGAATTTGAATTGCTAGGGAGGGTGCACTATTCCTATGAATGCACTAGATCCAATTATCCCTTTGGGTCATTGCTTGGACAAGGTCCCTTGTACATCCCATGCAAACATCCTCATACTCTACTAAATGATATAACTTGGAAACATATACAAGTGCATACCTATGAAATTTGTAGTACTATCTATCTTGTATTTTAATATGAAAATGGACACCATTAGCACATGAAGAAATCACAAAAATAAAGATAGTAGAAAGTTCAATGTCGAGGAAAATGTCAATAAACCTAGAAAACCTAAAAATTTCAATTTTGACAGAAAGTCAATCTGAGAAGTGAAATAGCTGCGCTAGGGAAAGTCAAGTTTCTCTATACAAAACGTTTTCCTTAAATCACCCAATAAATGCTCAACGGTCTTCACAAAGAAAGTTGTTGCAACTCCAGTAGTGGGTTTTAGGTAAAATTTCAACTTTCACTAAGTTGTAGTATGATACTACTAGGAGGTGTGCTAGGCTAGGGTGAGTTGATCTATGTAAACATTAATTTCAGAATCCTCCAATAATTTTCTCAATGGTCTTGAAAAGTTCATTTCTATGCAACAACAAATTCCAACGACAAACATAACCTATGCAGTGGAAATATTTCAACCAACTCTGATACCATGTTGATTTTTATGATTCTCACATCTGATAGTTAAAATTCCTTAGTATTATTAACAAGATTCACTTTCATACAACAATTATCATAGACTAACTATACACTAAAAATCTCAAGTTTAAAAATGCAGTGGAAATAACAAGATCTAGAAGTATTAACCATGCACATTAGACACAAGAACACAATATTTTATTTTGGGAAACCCAACCTTGGGAGAAAACCCAAAAACCTTTCTTAGAGAAGAATCTTATCCAAGATATTACCTTTATATCACCATCACAAGATCATAAGACCATACAGAGAAAGTCCTTCCCAAGGATAGTGCCTCAATAAGATATCCAAGAACAACCAAGCAAGAGCTTCTCCAAGTGTGGAACACTCTCCAAGATAACTAGAACCAAGATATAGTGAAATAGCACAAATGCTGCTACAACATCCTTGTGCCCACTATAGAAAGGAGAACTATTTTTTGTTCCAAATGAAATTACCTAGTCTTGTATTTATACCGATTTGGGCACCTTTCTTGGGCCAACTTCTTATTCTGGGTCTTAAAATTTACTTTATTATTTATGTCCTTTACTGGTGGGGCCAACTTCTCTTCCCGGGTCTTCAATTTCTTCCTAGGAACTTTGTAATGGTGTATATGGGTATTCTTGTACATTCTTGTGGAGAATGAATACCCAAAGTTGCAAATCTTCAACACAAGGTATACTCCACAACATAGTGGAGTCATTGAAAGAAAAAATATAACCATCATGAATATGTATAGAATTTTTCTCAAGTATAAAAAATTGTCTAATAAATATTGGGAAGAAGCTCTAGCTTGCTCATTTTATATCTTGAATTGGTCACCAAACAATATTATGAAATATAAATTCCCTAAGGAAGCCTATAATGGCATGAAGTCTGGTGTTCCAAATTTCAAAGTTTTTTTCAATGTGGGTTATACTCATGTTCTTGAAGAGTTGAGGAGGAAACTTGATAATAGAAGTGAAAAATGTTTTCTTATTGGATAGAATGAACAATCCAAAGATTATAGGTTGTATAACCCCGCCAATAAGAACATTATTGTGAGGAGGGATGTTAAATTCCAGGAAGAAAAATCTTAGGAGGATCAAGCAAATGAAACAATTGGAAGTCATATTCATTTTCTACAAATAGATGAATAGGTGGAATCTACAGGACAACAAGCTCTTCAAACTAGATATCCAAGGCATAACATATCCATCCTTCCAGGTTGGGCCATGCTACTCCATAAAAACACTCTTACTAGGCTCTGGAACTAAATTGTAACATCACCAACTTTAAGTCGCTAGGCTATGCCACATAACAGTTCTTCATTTTTATTGTATATATTTATAAAAATTTAAGACAGACAAATATAATATTCTAATGCATAGATTCACACTGAAATAACAATAAACCTATATATACAACCTACATATCCAATACTCATAATTATAAAGACATGTACAAATGCACAATAAGAAATTGAATACATAATGAATACTTATAATTTTATATAAGACCACCAACTGCGTGCAGACATTCCACAAACCTCCCAGCCTTATACCATGTTGCTTAAATCTCTCAACAGTGGGTCACCCCTGAGCTGGGACTAAACTTCACCTGGGTAAAGGGATTCCTAGCTAGGCTAAGACAATACAATCAACAAGAAGGATTCCATCCCAGGAGCCAACTCAAACTACCATCCTACAACCTCTCATTCCCCATATGCATGTTCCACCCCAAGAAGTGTGCCCCTTCTTGACTCAACATTCCTTCGACTACACTACTTTCCTTCCAGGGCTTCAACAACTAGCTAAAAAGGAAGTCTCAGAGAATTGTAACTTCATTTGAGCTACTTCAGGAATTCAATTCCCTAGCAATTCTCTCACCCGGAGAGAGTTTATCACAGGCATGAAAGCCTTCCTCTTCCATCTGATAGGCCTGAAAACCCACTTCTTCAATCCAATGCTCTAGTCAACCAGGTATCGGCTCAGGTGAATCCAAGAACAAAAAACAGATTATGGAATGGGTGATCGCAGCAACCACGCTCAGGAAAATAACTGAGCACTGCACATAACTAGAAAGGTATGCGTGATGGTCAACAACAAAGTTAGGGCAAGGAACATGTAATGGTTGTAACGACAACATTCACAAAAGGAACGATACAAATTCAAATAAAGTACGAGTGCACAGTGCATAACATGAAATGTACGGGGTAGTTGCAAAGTGCGTGCAGGATCCATGGGTGCGTGAATGATGCCGAGGTTCAACGATGGAGAGAATGGATGAGTGCATGAATTATTTCATCCACCAAAATTATGGTTCAATGTGTGAATGGTGATTGTGTGTGTGAATGGGGGAATATGGGAAAAGATACTATTTTCCCCACATATATTTTCATGTGGCTTGATTGACACATGGATCTCCAGGAGTTCGCTTTCTCTCCACTTGTGATTCATTCCCTCTTCCATGAGACTTAGGATAAAATAATTATTCTCACCATAGTCTTTAGGAAATAATAATATAATATTCTCTTGGAGTTAAGCCCTCAATATTAGCCCTTTATCCTAGTCTCATAGCCCATCCCTTTCCCTTCCTAGTGGAGTTTAGTCCCCCATAATATTTTATCATGGTCGGTATACACCCAACGACGTATTATATTATTGATATGAGTGTTTACATATACAAAAATAGGCCCACTAGCCTTTATCATCTAGGCTCTCCATCTTAATCATCACATAAGCCTCCTGACTTATAGTAAAGTAGCTCACTAGTTGTAACACACCCACTACCATAAATCAAAATTTTTGGTTGAATTCTAGATAATGAGACTCCCCGGAGCTTGTAGCAGCAAAATGCCAATCCCCAATCACAAGTCTTCTGTTTACCTACCCGATTCTCTGTACATAACCATGGTCTTATGTCCCACTTGACGCAGGCGCGCCAACCACGGGTACGTCTGCTCACAGGGTCTTCTTCTTTTCGCCCGAAGAACTCCAAGGTTCTTCTATTTCCCTATCAGGAAATCTGCTTCCACAGTTCTCTCGTGCGATCCCCCTTCCTTGATTTATCAGGAAATTGGAACTCGTGACTTCGTGAGTTCAAAGGTTGAACATTGGGTTCTCAGATCCCGGAGACCCGATGGTCAGTCAACTTCCTGACTTTTCCCCAAGGGATTTTGCTACTCGCAACCTCGTGATTCCTGTGGCCAAATTCTTGGGCCTTTTCTCGTGAGGCTCCGATATACGATCCCATGTGCGGATCCAACAGTCTTCCCATGATCCGGATCCAATGGTTATTACCTCGATTCTCGCATCTTCGTGACTTTGAATACCCAATACTTGGGCTCTCACCCTGCGACCTCTCGAGTTCGCGAGATCTCTCGATCTCTGCCACCTGTCCTCTTCAGATGGACGGCTCACAGCCTTGCATGACTTCACCACTCGAGACTTAAAGCGTCCATCTTTTGGACTTCTACCCTGCGAGCCTCCGAGCTCACGAGATCCCTGGATCTCTGCCACCTGTCCTCCTTGGATGGACGGCTTAGGTCCTCTCTTGGCCTCGCCGCTCGTGACTTAAAGCGTTCAACTTTTGGACTTCTACCCCACGAGCCTCCAAGCTCACGAGATCCCTGGATCTCTACCACCTTTCCTCCTCGGATGGATGGCTCAGATCCTCTCATGGCCTCATCGCTCATGAATTAAAGCGTCCAACTTTTGGACTTCTACCCTGCGAGCCTCCGAGGTAGAGAGATCCTATTCAAGAGGGCTTAACCCTTGTGTATCTCCCTATAGATCTAACGACTGTTGGGTGTCCTGGCTAGGATTTGACGGTTCAGATCGGTCTCGATGTTGCACCCTTTCCCACTTCTCTTTGGACGTGGAAAAGCCAACGGTCCTGATGTTCTCATGGAGTCTGGGGTTCTACGATTCGGATTTCCTCGCTATTCACGAGGATAGAGGAAAAAGGTTTAAGGAAATTTGCGCCCTCATTCATTCCTTTGATCTAACGTTCGTGAATGACCACAGATTCCCCGATGGGATCTCATCCATTGATCAATACTTATCCTTACTCTACTACTTCGAGATTTCAAGAGAGTCATTCCTCTTCGCATAGGGTTGTTAAGACTTTCACCTTCATGCCCTTTTTCTAGGTTCTTGGTAAACCTTTCTAAGGAGGGAATCTCCGTGAAGAGGTCTATTCCGGGGCATTCCTAGATACAGATAAGGGAAAAAAATTTCCGAGAATGGACTGGATACCTGACTTAGTTCAACCTGGGCGTGTTTAGATTCATTTTTATTGACGTAAGTCGTGCATGGCTTCCTATATTACAAGCATATGTCCATTAATTATTATCAAAACATTCACAGACATTCTTACACTAAAATCGTTCACAATCTCACAGTGTTGTGAGTATGTATATATATATATATATATATTAGTGTATGAATTTCAAGACACAATACATAAAATACTTATCAGAAATAACACCAGAAGTGGGTGCAACGACTGAGAGGGGTGATCATTTCCACCCAACCGTAGGCTCAGCGACTCCCAATGGATTTACCACTAGCCACCCCCGAGCTGAGACCATGATGCTCCGAGACTACATCTCTCTGTCTACCAGTGACCAGGAGCGAAGGTTGCAATCCCTCCTCTCTGCTATCACTCACTCTGTGTAATGCCAGAGTTCCCCTTGCGTCCCCCTCCTTCAATCGTCTTTTCCATACGCCTTATCCTCTCACGAGGTTGCGTGTGACACGATTACCCTCGCGCCGTTCAGGCCTGAGGGATCTATGGATGGGCGGTTCACCATCCCATCCCTCATCAAGCCATCTGCCTACCAGCCTGCGAGGCATTGAATTTTAGGGCCAGCGAGCCGCTTTTGGTTCTTCGAGCCAGTGGAGTCCAAATATGGTATTTTAATTCTCGGTGGAAGTTAACGCCACCTTTTCAGGTGCCTTCCACGACCATCGTGGTCTCTTTTTCTGCACATCCCCTCATCAGCAGTCCTGCAATAAATTCAGAATGTTATTCACATTCATTGACCTCTTTCTGTTGGTCCATTTACATCACATTTTCATACTTATGAGTTTTCCATAGTCTTCGGCCAGTCTAGTTACATTTACAAACTGGGGGAAACAGGGTGTTACAATTCCCTCCCCCTTAAAAGGAACATCGTCCTCGATGTTCTTAGCTACTAACATGAATTACATGTACATAAGTAAAAAAAATCGGATATGCCTG
>JZKD02S2163060.1:147466-163825 GCA_000966675.3 Picea glauca
TAACACCAGAAGTGGGTGCAACTACTGAGAGGGGTGCTCGTTTCCACCCAACCGTAGGCTCAACAATTCCCAACGGATTTACAACTAGCCACCCCCGAGCTGAGACCACGATGCTCCGAGACTATGTCTCTCTGTCTGCCAGTGACCAGGAGCAAAGTTTGCAATCCCTCCTCTCTGCTATCACTCATTCTGCGTAATGCCAGAGTTCCCCTCGCATCCCCCTCCTTCAATCATCTCTGCCATACGCCTTATCCTCTCGTGAGGTTGCGTGTGGAATGATTACCCTCATGTCGTTCAGGCCTGATGACTCTATGGATGGACGGTTCACCATCCCATCCCTCATCAAGCCATCCGCCTACCAGCCTGCGAGGCATTGAATTTCAGGGCCAGCGAGCCGCTTTTGGTTCTCTGGGTCAGTGGAGTCCAAATACGGTATTTTAATTCTCAGTGGAAGTTAATGCCACCTTTTCAGGTGCCTTCCACCGCCATCGTGGTCTCTTTTTCTGCACATCCCCTCATCAGTAGTCCTGTAATAAATTCATAATGTTATTCACATTCATTGACCTCTTTCTGTAGGTCCATTTACATCACATGTTCATACTTATGAGTTTGCCATAGTCTTCAGCCAGTCTAGTTACATTTACAAACTGGGGGAAACAGGGTGTTACCCTAGCCTACAAAAAATACTCACATTTACAACTAGGGCTCAGTCCTAGGGTGTTACATCCCCCTCCCCTTATTTTATGCATTTTCCCCATTGCATTATATATACACATATATCATAAAAAGTTCAAAAACCCTCAAAACAATGTGGGTATTCTTCCCACATAGCATCCTCGTACTCCCAAGTTGCATTCTCAGGATCATACCAGATCCATTGGACCTTTACTATCTCTATGGCTCGATTTTGTAGCTTCTTGATCTTCTAGTTAAAAATGCACACCGGATGCACTTGAAAAGTGCCTTCTTGGTCCACCTGAATCACATTCCAATCAATAACATGACTAGAATCAGGTATATAATTTTTGAGAAATGATACATGGAATACATTATGCATAGACATCGATGCAGGGAATGCAAGCATATATGCCACATTCCTAATCATCTCTAGGATTTCAAATGGCCCACAAAAACAAGCTGCCAACTTTGAAAATTTTCCCAACTTCAGAGACCTTTTGTTGGCCTTCGCTTTTATGAATACATGATCACCAACTTTAAAATCCCCATGTGTTTTTCCTTTATCAGCATAGATTTTTGTCCTGTCTTGAGCATCCTTTAAATTCTTTTTAATTTTTAACATATGCTCTTCCATTTCCCTGAAAATTTTTGGCCCAACCACTTGCCTACCTATTGGGTTGTCCCAACTTACTGGTGTGTTGCACTTTCTGCCATAAATATCCTCAAATGGGCTCATCTTTAGAGATGCTTGGTACCCATTGTTATAAGCAAACTCTATTAAGTGTAGGTATTCTTCCCATTTTGATGGTTTATCCATCACATACATCCTCAACATATCCTCGCTCACTGGATTCACTCTCTCTGTTTTCCATTCATATTCTGGATGATAAGTTGTGTTGAGATTCAAATTTGTTCCAAATCCTTTAAACAATCCTTTCCAAAATTTTGATGTAAACTTTGGATCTCTTTCAGACACAATTGTCTCGGGTATACCATTCAATCGAGCAATTTCCTTCATAAAAATATCAACAACATTAGTTTCCTTGTGAGTGAGCTTCACTGGAATGAAATGGGCATCTTTGGTAAGCTTGTCCACCACTACCATGATACAATCATGATTCTTGTTTGTTCTGGGAAGTTTGGTGATGAAATCCATGGTTACAACTTCCCATTTCCACTCAGGGATGGGTAATGGTTGTAGCAATCCAATCGGGTCTCTATGCTCATCCTTGACCTTTTGACACTCCAAACATTTGGCAATAAAATATTCAACTTCTTTCTTGATGCTTGGCTAATAATATTGGATCTTGACAACTTCAATAGTTTTCTAATACCCTGGATGCCCAACATATGGTACATTATGCATTTATTTCAATATTGGATTACTCAATTACTGGGAATTTGGCACATAAATTCTTCCTTTGTATATGAGAATTTCGTCCTCTCCCATCTTGTAATCTTCAACTTCCTACTGCAAAATACCTTTTTGTAATTTTTTTACCATTTCCAGGTAATGTAAATATGATTTTGCAGCCTCCAAGATTCTATCCTTCAAATATGTTTGGTACATTCTAATGGTTGTAGCATGCAACTCATGCACTCTTCTGCTAAGTGCATCAACCACCTTTTTCTCTTTTCCTTTGATATTCTTTATATCAAATTCATAGTCACTAAGAAACACTAATAATCTACTTTGTCTAGAATTTAGAGTTGGTTCTCCAAATAAATATTTCAGACCATTGTGGTATGCCCTCAAATCGAACCTTTTCCCCATAAGGTATTATCTCCACATCTTCAAGGAATGCACGATGGTTTCCAACTCCAAATCATGAGTAGCATAGTTCCTTTCATTCTCCTTCAACTTCCTTGATTCATAAAATACCACATACCCATTTTGGCTAAGGACTCCACCAAGTCCTTTTATACATGCATCAATGCATACAACATAGTCTTTATTTGGATCAACAATCCTTAGTATTGGACCACTGGTTAATAATGATTCAAGTGTTGGAAACTCTTTTCACAATCTATTGACCACTGAAACTTCACTCCCTTCTTTTGCAAGGAAGTGATCAGGTGTGCAATCTTTGAGAATCCTTCAATAAATATTTTGTTGTATCCCGCAAGGCCCATGAATGATCTGACCTATGTCACATTATTAGGTGTGGACCATCCTCTAATGGCCTCAATATTTTACGGATCCACTGCTATCCCTTCTACTGATATGATATGTCCTAGATAATGGATTTGTTTCTGAAAAAATGAGAATTTTTTCAATTTGGCATACAATTGATGCTCCCTTAGCACTTGTAATACCATCCTCAAGTGCTTCTCATTTTATTCTTCCGACTTGGAATATATAAGAATGTCATCCAAAAAGACAATGATAAACTTATCTAAGTACTCTATGAAAACACCATTCATTAAGCACATGAAAATGACTAGTGCATTTGATAAACCAAATGGCACCACTCTGAACTCATAATGACCATACCTGGTTCTGAAAGTAGTCATGTTTATGATTCCATATGTAATTCTTACCTGATGATAACCTGATCTGAGATCAATCTTTGGGAATATTTTTTCATTCTTCAACTGATCAAATAGGTCATAGATCCTTGGAAAAGGATACATATTCTTCATAGTTACCATGTTCAACTTTCTGAAGTCCATGAAGAGTCTCAAATTTCCATCCTTCTTCTTCAAAAATAAAACAGGGGCACCCCAAGGTGACACACTTGGGAAACTCCTTTAGTTTTGGTGTACTCATCTTGTAAGGAGTCTTGGATACTGGAGCTGCTCCAGGCATCAAATTTATAAATAAATCAATATATCTCTTGGTGGGTAGTCCTGGTATTTCTTTAAATACATCACCAAACTCCTTTAGGACTGCATGATCTTCAATATTTGACACCTTATCTCTTGATTTCTCTTCCATATGAGCAACAAATAATTGACACTCTTTTATGTAACACTTCTTCAACTGTATTGCTGAAATTTGTCTGATAGTTATTGCCCTGGGAATTCCCTTTATTGTCCTTAGTTTCCCTTCCACATATAGGCAAGTAAACGCCTTGTCATGATAATCTAGGATAGCATGGTGTTGGTCCGACCAATCCATCCCAATTAGACAGTCATAGGAACCTAAAGGAAAGATGTTCAAATCTGCCATGTTGTTCATTCCATTCATGTCCATAGGAAATGACTTACCCATCTCATTAACTTTTGTTTTGGCTCTGTTAGCTAGCTGCACCAACCAAGATTTTCCATGCTTTCTTCTTGTCAAATGCAATATTTCCACCATCTTAATATCTATATAACTATGACTAGATCTTGAATCAATTAAAATAGCAATGGTGTGGTTGTTGATCATACCTTCCACGTCAATCATATGTGACTAAAATTTTGCTTGCTTGTTGTCCAGGGTTGCATAGATCCTTGGCATGCTTCTTCCCATGTCCTCGACTATTTTATATTGTTGTACATTGTGAAAAGTCCTCATATTTTCACCCTTGTGGGGACAATCTCTGGACATATGATCTCCTTTACAGCCCCAACATTGAATAGGTGGTTGTCTTGGCCTTTACCCCCTTGTTTGAATTGTTCTTGGTTCTCTAAAATTTGGTTGTCCCTGAGGATTGTTTATGAAGAATGGTGGGTTATTTCCCTTCTTCCTCTGATCCATATTGAACTTCCTTTTGTCTTCCCAAGATTTTTGGAAAGTTGTCTTTCCTTTATGTTGATTGTGTAGGAATGGAGTTTGCCTTATGGTCTCCTCCAATGTCTTGGGATCATCGTATTGAATATTTTCACTAATGAAATATGGAAGCCCACTTAGATACCTCTGAATATTAATAGTCTCATCCATGATGAAACAAACATACTTTAACAACTCCATGTAACTCAAGAATCCCTGAAGTAGTTTGATCTCCCTGAAAGTATCACAGGGAGATGCATGTCATACTGCATCATGCAAGGTATCACGAAACCATGATGGCCTCTTCATGGTCACTGCAACATCTCCAGTTATATCTACTGACCCTGATGGATCCACTAACTCTTACTAATGATATGAAGAGTGAAAAACTGAACTAGAGGGATATTTATGGTCATCTTAAGATCCTTCTTCCCTTTATAATTGATCTCCATGTGAAACAATTTGTATCCCACAAAAGTATCCTTCCTTCAAGAAGGTTCTAACATCATCCTCTTTTCCTTCAGTACATGGATGCATACTGTCTTTTACACAAATCTATCTCTGGGTAGTCTTCTCCATGTCTCAAAATAAAGACCATATAATATGTTGTTGCCTGTAACCATCACTATATCTCCCTCTTATATCTATCACCTGTGACGTGCCCAGAACAAGAACAATAATAAGGGAAATATTAGACAAGAAAAAAAATCTTATGATTAGGAAATAGAAACACGGACACAAAATGGGAACATGAACAATCATGACTATAACTCTTTCTTAGAGCTATCGCTTGTGACCTTCCTGGGAAAAGATTTAAAACAAAAATATAAGAAAAATAATAAGAAACAAGAACAACACTTTTCTAGTGTTGTGACCAATCACATTAACCTACACAAAACAAGAACAACACTTCTCCAGTGTTGTTAATGATCATTCCTCCACGATAACCTTCCCGTAACAAAACAAGAACATCTCCATGGTAACCTTCATGTAATTTACAAGGTAACCTACCTAAGACAAAGAAAAAAACCAAGAACATCTTCTAGAGGATATTAAATTCATCTTGCAAACAAGTGCATCATTAGTACTAAATAGTGACCATTTGCATAATGATAATAACAATGTTTTAAGTACTACCAAACATTGGATTTTAGTTATGTAACATAATAGTAGTACCTAGAAGTAATATACCTCTTAAAGTTTGTTGTCATAGCCACAAGATTTCCTTGAGATGCAACAAGTATTCAACTTTGATATACTTAAAAGAAAGAATATCAAAACACATCAATCAAACCTGGGACCTCGAGTTTGAATTGCTAGGGAGGGTGTACTATTCCTATGAATGCACTAGATACAATTATCCCTTTGGGTCATTGCTTGAACAAGGTCCCTTGTACATCCCATGCAAACATCCTCATACTCTACTAAAGTATATAACTTGGAAACATATACAAGTGCATACCTATGAAATTTGTAGTACTATCTATCTTGTATATTAATATGAAAATGGACACCATTAGCACATGAAGAAATCACAAAAATAAAGATAGTAGAAAGTTCAATGTTGAGGAAAATGTCAATAAACCTGGAAAACCTAAAAATTTCAATTTTGACAGAAAGTCAATATGAGAAGTGAAATAGGTGCGCTAGGGAAAGTCAAGTATCTCTATACAATTTTTTTTCCTTAACGTAACCAATAAATGCTCAACGATCTTCACAAAGAAAGTTGTTGCAACTCCAGTAGTGGGTTTTAGGTAAAATTTCAACTTTCACTAAGTTTTAGTATGATACTACCAGGAGGTGCGCTAGGCTAGGGTGAGTTGATCTATGTAAACATTAATCTCAAAATCCTCCAATAAGTTTGTCAATGGTCTTGAAAAGTTCATTTCTACGCAACAACAAATTGCAATGACAAACATAACCTATGCAGTGGAAATATTTCAACCAACTCTGATACCATGTTGATTTTTATGATTCTCACATCTGATAGTTAAAATTCCTTATAATTATTAACAAGATTCACTTTCATACAACAATTATCATAGACTAACTATACACTGAAAATCTCAACTTTAAAAATGCAGCGGAAATAACAAGATCTAGAAGTATTAACCATGCACATTAGACACACGAACACAACACAAGAACACAATATTTTATCCTGGAAACCCAACCTTGGGAGAAAACCCAAAAACATTTCTTATAGAAGAATCTAGTCCAAGATATTACCTTTACATCACCATCACAAGATCATAAGACCATACAAAGAAATTCCTTCCCAAGGATAGTGCCTCAATAGATATACAAGAACAACCAAGCAAGAGCATCTCCAAGTGTGGAACACTCTCCAAGATAAATAGAACCAAGATATAGCGAAATAGCACAAATTTAGCTACAACTTCCTTGTGCCCACTATAGATAGGAGAACTATTTTTTTTTCCAAATGAAATTACCTAGTCTTGTATTTATACCAATTTGAGCGCCTTTTTGGGGCCAACTTCTTATTCTAGGTCTTAAAATTTACTTTATTCTTTATGTCCTTTACTAGTGGGGCCAACTTCTCTTCCTGGGTCTTCAATTTCTTCCTAGGCACTTTGTAATGGTGTATATGGGTATTCTTGTACATTCTTGTGGAGAATGACTACCCAAAGTTGCAAATCTTCAACACAAGGTATACTCCACAACATAGTGGAGTCACTGAAAGAAAAAATATAACCATCATGAATATGTCTAAAAGTTTTCTCAAGTATAAAATTTTGTCTAATAAATATTGGGAAGAAGATCTAGCTTGCTCATTTTATAACTTGAATTGGTCACCGAACAATATTATGAAATATAAATTCCCTAAGGAAGCCTATAATGGCATGAAGTTTGGTGTTTCAAATTTCAAAGCTTTTTTCTATGTGGGTTATAATCATGTTCTTGAAGAGTTGAGGAGGAAACTTGATAATAGAAGTGAAAAATGATTTTTTATTGGATACAATGAACAATCCAAAGATTATAGGTTGAATAACCTCGCCAGTAAGAATATTATTGTGAGGAGGTATGCTAAATTCTAGGAAGAAAAATCTTAGGAGGATCAAGCAAATGAAACAATTGGAATTCATATTCCTTTTCTACAAATAGATGAATAGGTGGAATCTATAGGACAACAAGCTCTTCAAACTAGACATCCAAGGTGTAACATACCCATCCTTCCAGGTCGGGCCATGCTACTCCATAAACAGACTCTTACTAGGCTTTGAAACTAAATTGTAACATCACCAGCTTTAACTCACTAGGCTATGCCACGTAACAATTCTTCATTTTTATGGTATATATTTATACAAATTTAATAGAGACAGATATGTTATGCTAATTCATAGATTCATGGTGAAATAACAATAAACCTATACATACAACCTAGATATCCAATACTCATAATTATAAAGACATGTATAAATGCATAATAAGAAATTGAATACATAATTAATACTTATCGTTTTATATAAGACCACCAACTGCGTGCAAACATTCCACAAACCTCCCAGCCTTATACCACGTTGCTTAAATCTCTCAGCAGTGGGTCACCCTCGAGCTGGGACTAATATTCACCCAGGTAAAGGGATTCCTAGCTAGGCTGAGACAATACAGTCAACAAGAAGGATTCCATCCTAGGAGCCAACTTAAACTACCATCCTACAACCTCTCATTCCCCATATGCGTATCCCACCCCAAGAAGTGTGCCCCTTGTTGGCTCAACATTCCTTCGACTACCCCACTTTCCTTCCAGGGCTTCAACAACTGGTCGCAAAGGATGTCTCAGAGCACTATAACTTCAGTTGGGCTACTTCAGGAATTCAATTCCCTAGCAATTCTCTCACCTGGAGAGAGTTTCTCACAGGTATGAAAGCCTGCCTCTTCCATCCCACAGGCCTGACAACCCGCTTCTTCAATCCAACGCTCTAGTCAACCAGGTATCGGCTCAGGTGAATGCAACAACATAAAATAGATTATGGAATGGGTGGTGTTAGCAACCACACTCAGGAAATGAACATATCACTGCACATAACTAGAAAGGTATGGGTGATGGTCAACAACAAAGATAGGGTAAGGAACAGGTAATGGCAGCAACGACAACATTCACATAAGGAGCGATACGAATTCAGATAAAGTACGAGTGCGTAGTGCATAACATGAAATGCACGAGGTAGCTGCAAAGTGTGTGCAGGATCCAGGGGTGTGTGAATGATGTCGAGGTTTAATGATGGAGAGAATGGATGAGTGCATGAATTATTTCATCCACCAAAAGTATGGTTCAATGCATGAATGATCAGTGCATGTGTGAATGGGGGAATATGGGAAATGATACTATTTTCCCCACATATATTTGCATGTGCCCTGATTCACACATGGATCTCTAGGAGTTCTCTTTCTCTCCACTTGTGATTCATTCCCTCTTCCATGAGACTTAGGATAAAATAATTATTGTTACCATAGTCTTTAGGAAATAATAATATAATATTGTCTTGGAGTTAAGCCCTCAATATTATCCCTTTATCCTAGTCTCATAGCCCTTCCCTTTCCCTTCCTAGTGGAGTTTCGTCCCCCATAATATTTTATCGTGGTCGTTCTACACCCAACGATGTATTATATTATTGATATGAGTGTTTACATATACAAAAATAGGCCCACCGGCCTTTATCATCTAGGCTTTCCATCCTAATCATCACATAAGCCTCCTGACTTATAATAAAATAGCTCACTAGCCTACAAAAAATACTCACATTTACAACTGGGGCTTGGTCTTGGGGTGTTACATCCCCCTCCCCTTATTTTATGCATTTTCCCCATTGCATTATATATATATATATATGATCAAAAGTTCAAAAACCCTCAAAACGATGTGGGTATTCTTCCCACATAGCATCCTCGTACTCCCAAGTTGCATCCTCAGGACCGTACCAGATCCATTGGACCTTTACTATATGTATGGCTCGATTCTGGAGTTGGTTGATCTTCTAGTCCAAAATGCACACCGGATGCACTTGAAAAGCGCCTTCTTGCTCCACCTGAATCACATTCCAATCAATAACATGATTATAATCAGGTATATAATTTTTGAGAAATGATACATGGAATACATTATGCATGGACATCGATGCAAGGAATGCAAGCAGATATGCCACCTTCCCAATCCTCTCTAGGATTTCAAACAACCCACAAAAACAAGCTGCCAACTTTGAAAAATTTCCCAATTTCAGAGAACTTTTGTTGGCCTCCACTTTTATGAATACATGATCACCCACTTTAAAATCCCCGTGTGTTTTGCATTTATCAGCATAGATTTTTGTCCTGTCTTGAGCATTCTTTAAATTCTATTTAATTTTCAACATCTGCTCTTCCATTTCCCTGAGAAATTCTAGCCCAACCACTTCCCTGCCTGCTGGGTTGTCCCAGCTTACTGGTGTGTTTCACTTTCTGCCGTAAATTTCCTCAAATGGGATCATCTTTAGAGATGCTTGGTACCCATTGTTATAAGAAAACTCTACCAAGTGTAGGTAGTCTTCCCATTTTGATGGTTTATCCATCGCATACATCCTCAATATATCCTCGATCACTGGATTCACCCTCTGCGTTTTCCATTCATATTCTGGATGATAAGCTGTGTTGAGATTCAAATTTGTTCCAAATCCTTTAAAAAATCCTTTCTAAAATTTTGATGTAAACTTTGGATCTCTTTCAGACACAATTGTCTCGGGTATACCATTCAATCAAGCAATTTCCTTCATAAGAATATCAACAACATTAGTTTCCTTGTGAGTGAGCTTCACTGGAATGAAATGGGAACCTTTGGTAATCTTTTCCACCACTACCATGATACAATCATGATTCTTTTTTATTCTAGGAAGCTTGGTGATGAAATCCATGGTTACAACTTCCCATTTCCACTCAAAAATGGGTAATGGTTGTAGCAATCCAACTAGGTGTCTATGTTCAGCCTTGACCTTTTGACACTCCAAACATTTGGCAATAAAATATGCAACTTCTTTCTTCATGCCTGACCAATAATATTGGATCTTGCCAACTGCAGTAGTTTTATAATACCCCAGATGCCCAACATAAGGTACATTATACATTTATTTCAATATCAGATTATTCAATTCCTAGGAATTTGGCACATAAATTCTTCCTTTGTATATAAGAATTTCATCCTCTCCCATCTTGTAATATTCAACTTCCTGCTGCAAAATACCTTGTTGTAATTTTGTTACCATTTCCAGGTAATTTAAATATGATTTTGCAGCCTCCAAGATTCTATCCTTCAAATATGCTTGGTACATTCTAATGGTTGTAGCATGCAACTCATGCACTCTTCTGCTAAGTGCATCAACCAACTTTTTCTCTTTTTCTTTGATATTCTTTATATCAAATTCATACTCACTAAGAAACTCTAACAATCTGCTTTCTCTAGAATTTAGAGTTGGTTCTCCAAATAAATATTTCATACCATTATGGTATGTCCTCAAATCAAACCTTTTCCCCATGAGGTAGTATCTCCACATCTTCAAGGAATGCACTATGGTTTACAACTCCAAATCATGAGTAGCATAGTTCCTTTCATGTTCCTTCAACTTCCTTGATTCATAACATACCACATACCCATTTTGGCTAAGGACTCCACCAAGTCCTTCTATACATGCATCAGTGCATACAACATAGTCTTTATTTGGATCAACAATCCTTAGTATTGGAGCATTGGTAAATAATGCTTCAAGTGTTGGAAAATCTTTTCCCAATATATTGACCACTGAAACTTCACTCCCTTCTTTTGCAAGGAAGTGATCAGGTGTGCAATCTTTGAGAATCCTTCAATGAATCTTTTGTTGTATCCCACAAGGCCCATGATTGATCTGACCTCTGTCACATTATTAGGTGTTGACCATACTCTAATGGCCTCAATAGTTTATGGATCCATTGCTATCCCTTCTACTGAAATGATATGTCCCAGATAATGGATTTGCTTCTGACAAAATGAACATTTTCTCAATTTGGCATACAATTGATGCTCCCTTAGCACTTGTAATACCATCCTCAAGTGCTTCTCATTTTCTTCTTCTGACTTGGAATATATAAGAATGTCATCCAAAAAGACAATGACAAACTTATCTAAGTACTCTATGAAAACACCATTCATTAAGCACATGAAAATGACTGGTGCATTTGATAAACCAAATGGCACCACTGTGAACTCATAATGACCATACCTGGTTCTGAAAGTAGTCTTGTTGATTTCTTCATATGTAATTCTTACCTGATGATAACTTGATCTGAGATCAATATTTGAGAATATTTTTTCATTCTTCAACTGACCAAATAGGTCATTGATCCTTGGAAAAGGGTACTTATTCTTCACAGTTACCCTTTTCAACTGTCTAAAGTCCATGAAGAGTCTCAAAGTTCCATCCTTCTTCTTCAAAAATAAAACAGGGGCACCCCAAGGTGACACACTTGGGCGTATATACCCATTATTCAGAAGCTCTTCAAGTTTCATTTGCAACTCCTTCAGTTTTGGTGTACTCATCCTGTAAGGAGTCTTTGATACTGGAGCTGCTCCAGGCATCAAATTTATAGATAAATCAATATATCTCTTGGGGGGTAGTCCTAGTATTTCTTTAAATACATCACCAAACTCCTTTAGGACTGCATGATCTTCAATATTTGACACCTTATCTCTTGATTTCTCTTCCATATTAGCTGCAAATAATTGACACCCTTTTCTATAACACTTCTTCAACTGCATTGCTAATATTTCTCTGATATTTATTTCCCTAGGAATTCCATGTGTTGTCCTTAGTTTCCCTTCCACATATAGGCAAGTAAATGCCTTGTCATGACAATCCATGATAGCATGGTGTTGGTCCAACCAATCCATCCCAATTAGAAAGTCATAGTAACCTAAAGGAAAGATGTTCAAATATGCGATGGTGTTCATTCCATTCATGTCCATAGGACATGACTTACCCATCTCATTAAATTTTGTTTTGGCTCTGGTAGTCAGCTGCACCAACCAAGATTTTCCATGCTTTCTTCTTGTCAAATGAAATATTTCCACCATCTTAATATCTATATAACTATGAATAGCTCCTGAATCAATTAAAATAGCAATGGCGTGGTTGTTGATCATACCTTCCACTTCAATCATATGTGACTGAAATTATGCTTGCTTGTTGTCCAGGGCTGCATAGATCCTTGGCATGCTTCTTCCCATGTCCTCCACTAAAAAGTCCTCATTTTTTCACCCCTGTGGGGACAATCTCTGAACATATGATCTCCTTTATAGCCCCAACATTGAATAGGTGGTTGTCTTGGCCTTTGCCCCCTTGTCTCAATTGTTCTGGGTTCTCTAAAATTTGGTTGTCCCTGAGGATTTTTTATGAAGAATGGTGGGTTATTTCCCTTCTTCCTCTTATCCATATTGAACTTATTTTTGTCTTCCCAAGATTTTTGGAAAGTTGTCTTTCCTTTATGTTGATTGTATGTTCATGGAGCTCGCCTTAGGGTCTCCTCCAAATTCTTGGGATCATCATATTGAATATTTTCGCTAATGAAAGATGAATGCCCATTCAGATACCTCTGAATATTAACAATCTCATCCTTGATGAAAGAAACATACTTTAATAGCTCCAAAAACCTTCTTTTATATTCATCAATGGTCATAATCCCAAGCTTGAGTTCCAATAACTCCTTCATTTTCTTTTCATAGCATCTCTTATTTAAGTATTTATTTTCAAAATACTTCTTGAATTCCTTCCAAGTAACCTTTTTCTCCTTAATGTTCTACACTTGCACAATTTGATCCCACCATATGGATGATTTTCCTTTGAGTTGGTAGATAACAATTCTTCCCTGTGAATATGAAGAATAATTATGTAATTTAAAGTACTTTATCATGCCTAGCATCCATGCCTCTGCATCTTCATCCTCCTTGTGCTCACCATAAAATGTAGGAGGTTTGATTTTGTTCCTTTCTCCTCTTATTTCATCTACCCCAGACCTCTTCTAATGCTTCTTGACAGGGGATGGACATGAGATGTTATGTGCTCTCCTATTCGAATGCCTCAGGGAGTTATGGTGATGTATACTAACACTCCTTGTTCTTCTTTTCTCATTAGGAGACCTATGACTTCTTTATTTGCTTGAGTCACTCTCCTTTTCCAATTTATTTTCTATTTTTTCCAAGCTCTTCATTAAATTCATGTTGAATTCCTCTTGCTTATCCTTTTCTTTCATAATCATTTCATTATCAACCTTGTGTCTTTGGACTTCCTTTGGCAAATTTTTAATTGTCTCCACCAAGTTCAATCTTACTTCCTTTCATTCTCCATGTCCAATTGAGTTTTCACCTTCATTACGCAAATGGACATCCATCACTCCAATATCACCTTCCTGGTTGTATGATTCATGTGTATCTTCCATCCTCCTGCACTCTGTGCTGATCCATATCTAATCTATTTGTTGTTAACTCTACAAAATGTGTAGACAACAAGACTTGTTAGGATAACAGATTCAACAATTTCATGAAATTGCAAACCTTTATGGTTCAATAATACATCAGAATTATTTCTTCTGATATTTTGAGAAATTGGATGTTCAGCTCAATTTTTTGGATGAATACTTATATTCTACTATTCAAGACCTTTCCAACGACTACTCCCTTGTTGAATTCTGAGTCTTGAGTAGAAAGTTATGGATATCTGAAAAATTGTCTTTTATGTGAGGATAATCCTTGTACAAGTGATCTCTTCTGGAGATAAATGAGCGCTCAGACTCATGCTGAATCATCTCTTTAGGCTTATAGGTTTTATGTACTTTCCCACAATTGTAGGTCCGTATAATTTAGTAATATGGGGGCTCCTTCTCTAAGCTCTTCTTTTTCATCAAAATCATTTTCAGGCATTAGCCCCCTTTATTTCAGCCCCCAATCACATATGACCATGGGATATGACCAAGTGCTCGTTGATAGGTTATTATCCATAGATTCAGGACTTCAGGGCTCGGGAACTTTTGGCTTCGAAGGTTTCTCCTTCAACATTCTTTACTTCCTCCAAATGTCGAATCGACCAACTACTGAACATGTGCTTGTTATGAGCTTCGGGGCTCCAGAAATTTGGAACTACATGCTTAAGAGGTTCCATCTACACCACACAAAATTTCCTCTGAACGCTGAAGTGGAGAACCCCCCCCAAATGGTGCTTCTCCTAAGTTTTGAGACTCTAGCACTCTAGAGCTTCGGGCTTCGGAAGTTCTTACAACAACCTACATAATTTCTCTTCAATACCGAACTTTCGAACTTCCAAGGTCCACTTAGTACTGTGCACTAGGGATGCCACGTGTCCATAATATTGGTGACACGTGGTGCCAACGACGACTGACATGTGTCAAATCACAATTGGTACATAAATCCTGTCAAAATCACAAATCAGGTTCACATTTGGTAGGTGTAAAGTGGGTCCATGCCACCTTAGGTGACGTCAGCATGCCATGCCACATTCGACACTTCGAGACTTCATAACTCTAGGAATTCCTAAATTTTGGATTCGAAGGATTTCGCTTCCAAACAACACCCCACCCCTGAACTGTCGAACACTGAAATTCCTAACACTTAATTATCTTTGGACATATCTCCCTGAATATGAGTGGTCCTGATTGGTTTCAGACTTCGGGACTTTGGGGAACTCTCCACTCCGCGCAATCACAACCAAATTTCCCCAAACTGTCAAAATTTCGAACCACTAGGGGAATCCAATGGTTCTCCTTCTCCCAAATGATCTACAGTGTATATCTTCTCCGAGACTTCAAACCTTTGAGGCTTTTTCCTCCTTTTGTCAAAATCTTAAAATTTGTCGAAGAATTTTTTTTTGAAGGACATGAGGGTTAACTGCCATGATCCTTTCCCATATCTGATGGTTGTGAATGTTTCACCTTCTCTTGAACAGATCCAACGACCCAAATTTAAACTTTGTGGCCCCAAATCCACAATTATTGTGGTTTATTTCCTCTTGTAGATATCTCAAACCGCTAAACTTCCTGAGATTTCAAACGTAGCTAAGGAGTTCTCTCAGCGCCCTCTTTGCACTCATAGATTCTTTGAAACATGAAATTTTTCCATTTCGACAACAATTCATTCTGAAACTTTTGCTTCAATTTTCACTTATATGGCCCATCCAAGATCAATGTTGAAAACTAGAGCTCTGATACCAATTTGTAACATCCCCAGCCTTCCAGGACGGACCATGCTACTCCATAAACACACTCTTACTAAGCTCTGAGACTAAATTGTGACATCCACAGCTTTAAGCCGCTGGGCTATGCCACGTAACAATTCTTCATTTTTACGGTATATATTTATAAAAATTTAATATAGACAGATATATTCTGCGAATACATAGATAATTGAATA
Organism: Picea glauca; assembly: GCA_000966675.3. Taxonomy (NCBI): domain Eukaryota; kingdom Viridiplantae; phylum Streptophyta; class Pinopsida; order Pinales; family Pinaceae; genus Picea; species Picea glauca. The sequence goes on from JZKD02S2163060.1 coordinate 163,285, forward strand.
CATAATTAATAATTATCTTTTTATAGAAGACCACCAACTGCATGCAGACCTTCCACAAACCTCCCAACCTTAGACCATGCTTCTTAAAGCTCTTAGTAGTGGGTCACCCTTGAGTTGGGACTAAAATCCACCCGATTAAAGGGATTCCTAGATAGGCTGAGATATTATAGACAATGAGAAGGTATTTGTTAAGAACCAGAATAGATCTACCAATATAATCACCACAAATACTGAATACACAATAGATCCACAAGCAAGATAGAAGAAACCACACTTTATTATGGAAACCCTTGAGGTAGGGCAACACCATACAATGGATCGTATTATGGAAGGGATCCTCTCCTGTTCACTTGCCTCTTCGAGGGGGAATCCTCATATTGAGCTTCAGCTCCAAATACAATATTTTTCTTCATGTCTCATTACATAGTTTGAATCCCTTTATATAGTGCTACCATCACCTAAGAACATTCTAGAGGAGGAATCTTCTAGAAGTAGAACCTTCTAAGAAGTCCTCTTACATTTATTATATCTAATTACCCAT
>JZKD02S2163060.1:192035-209744 GCA_000966675.3 Picea glauca
TATTTAAATAATTTCTTCTTTGCAACCACTTTGACTACTTTGTCCTTTTGGGGCTTCTAGATGACTCATGAGGGTTCTCCAACTTCACATGGCCATAACTCTCTAACCGTGAGGAGTTATGTGACGTTCCACATACCACTGGAAAGGGCATGACATGTACTATCCATCTAGAATAGTCTTACCTGAAAATATATGAAAACTCATACCATTATCCATCAAACAAACTTGGGTCCATTACCCAAACCTTTGTGCTACGGGAATTCGCTACCGGACTTTCTTCAAGGGTTCACATCAATGAAAACCAACCCAATTAATAAACATAAATTTGTAATACAATCTATGTTTGGGGTGCATGATCGCTCGTTGGAAAGGTATCTTCAAGGAGATTCATTTTGGGGGTTCAATCAGATCCTTCAACTACCATTAAGAAGCTCGATCTCGAAAAACCTTCATTTAGGCCCTAAAAATGGCCCTCGAAGTTAAAAACCACTAAGAATAGTAAATTACCAAAATTGCCAGAAAATTGTTTTGAGCCAGATGGAAAAGGTGGGTGGCCACCGATATCCAGCTAGATCACTGAAACACTTTCTCGAATGGTGACAACTATCTCTAAGAAGAGATATCGTTGCTACGCGCATCCGTCTGAGCATAATGCTTACAATAAGGATTTAAAGGCCTTTTTAATATTACTCATGAATACAAAAACCCTAGACATCCAAAAACATAACACTAGGAGATGAAACACCAAAAGTTATGTGGGCCCCTATGGGTAAGTTGGAACCTGAACTTCCCAGGGTCGTAACTTTTTCATACGACCTTCGTTTTAGGCGCGTGATATCTTGTTGGAAAAGTCTTTTAGAAAAATACACATTGTCCTATCAAATTCTGACTCTATCTACAGTTGGACTCTGGAGAGCCAAAAAAACACTGTTTAGAGCTCCAAAAAGGCCCTGGAAGTACAAAAAGATGTGCTGACATGAAAAAATACAAAATAAGTCAGTTGGATTAGGTGGGATGCCACCAGTATCCACCTGGAAGATGTGTAGGGCTTCAGATAGCCACAAAAGTGTAGATCCTTCAATTACAAAGAAGTACATAAGAACGTGTTGAACTAAAAAATGTCAAGAGGAGCCAGTTGGAATAGGTGGGTGGTCACCAATATCGACCTGGATCAAAGTTAAACTTAAAAAGATTTCTTTATGGCTCAGAAGGTATACTAAGTTAGCACCTAGGTATTGCATCCCATTCAAGATACTTGATCGAATAAGACTTGTAACTTATCAACTTGCACTTCTATCCATAGAAAAAGTACATAATGTGTTTCACGTTTCATTATTGAAAAAGTATGTACATGACCCTACTCACGTTGTTGATTGGAAAATGATATAGGTGGAACCCATGGGCGAGTTCCTAGTAGAGACATATTGTATTCTTGACAAGAAGGGACTTACACTCTGGAGTCGAGCCGTAGAACAGTTAAAGGTGCAATGGAAGCACCTTAGTCTATAAGAGGCTACTTGGGAAATGGAAAGTAATATATAGGAAGAATATCCATTTTTGTTCCAAAAAGGAATTGATGAAAACTAGTTATCATCTAGGATGATGATAAGTTCTAAGGGGGGGTGTATGTGATACCCCACAACTTTCATTTTTAATTATTATTTATATTATTTTTTTTAATTTAGAATTTTAATTATTTTTCCAAAAAGACAATTTGGTCGATTGACCAAAATTGAATTGTAAAAAGCATATTATTTTTACGAAAATAAACACATGTGGAAAAGGGGCACACATTGAAGCCATTGTTAAAGAGGGAGTTAGGAATCCAAAAGGGTTGGCCAAGTGGTAGCAGACTGAGACAAGATGTGGAGTTAACTTAAATTCAAAAAGACACATTCTATATTTATAGGAGAATCTATGAACATGTGTAAAGTTGAATCTGACATGTGGTCAATGAGTAGGAGGCTCAAGAAAAGTATCACAAATCCTAGGAAAAATAAAACAATTCATGGCAAGGGAATAGGATGCCATTCCAAGAAGGAAAATTTGATAGCTCGAGAAATGCTACGCTAAAACCGACTTGACACAATAAAATTTTACAAAGAATTACTCACATCACTGTAGCTCAAAATTTTGCAAGTGGCGACATAGGCATCCCCTTGGATAAGAGAATTCTGCAAGGAGCCTAGTTAATAAACCAAACTTTTAATTTATACGAGACTTGTATGGAAGAGAAAAAATTTCCAGCAACCAAAAGGAAATTCATTACAGAATTAAAATATTATACTATGCATATATCTGAAAGAAAATTCATTACAGAGTTAACATATTATACTATTCATATATTCGAAAGGAAATTCGTTACAGAGTTAACATATTATACTATGCATTATCCGAAAGGAAATTCATTACAAAGTTAACATATTATACTATGCATATATTCGAAAGGAGATTAATTACATACTTAACATATTATACTATGCATACATCCACAAGGAAATTTGTTACAGATTTAACATATTATACTATGCATATATCTGAAAGGAAATTTGTTACAGAGTTAACATATTATAATATGCATATATCCAAAGGGAAAATCATTACAGAGTTCCCTATGCCTAAATACAGAAGGAAAATAGTTACACAGTTAAACACTATTCCTAAATACAAAAGGAAAATCGGTATAGATTTAAACACTATGCATATATCCGAAAGGAAAATCATTAGAGATACAAAACACACTATGTATTTATTTGAAAGGAAATCATTACATTGTATAGAAGCTAACAAATGATGATTGTTTATGTCCAACAAGGGAAATAACAATAAAGAACCAGGATCATAAATGATAATTGTATGTCAATAACAAAATATTACAAATCTTAAAATGTGTAGGCATCAGTCCTGAGTTACAAATTGTCAAATTACTCGATCAACTAGCTATAACAATGGAACAATCCTAAATTGTGGTGCCAAACTCGAAGGTAGCTAAGGGATGGAGCTTGAATACCTTTCTAAGTAAACGTATTCCTGAATATCCATGGTACCAACATCCAATATACATGTATATGAAAGAAAAAACAAGTTAGGATGTGATACAAAGTTAATTAACAACATAAGTATATACACAAATAAAAGCCTAACTTACCATGGATGTATCGAATGTCCTGGTGTCCCTGTTCATTGCTTGAACTACACTCGAATGTACACAGAGTCAACTGGTTGATGGGTACCCTCGAAAACAATATTCAAGGCCCATCATTTTTCAATTACCCGACAATAAATGTATCAAGAATTACAAAAAAAAAATATTACAGAGTAAAACTAGAGAACAAATTGACTCTATGCAAAACCTAGTATTATATTTAACATGAGTCCTAACTGGGTTCAAATCACATAAACTATTTGAACATGTTCCTCGGGCCACCAAATTTTAGAGAATAACAAGTCCAAGGGTAAGACCCTTTGAACCAGAAGCGAAATGGAAACAAAATATTACCGCGACCAAAATATAACGTTAATCATTATATAACAGAATTACACAACGAGTAAGAAGTTCTCTATGGAAAATTTCAGAGAGAAATTTAGACAAAGATGGAGAAATAACAATTACCACCACTGTGAGCCAATGGATTGGATAATAAAAACTTGCAGGAAAACAAAACAATAAATAGGTTGTTAAAACTCTTACCAGTTTAGTGGCGAAACAACCATACTCAATCCAACAATGTTATGAATGCCTAGCACTCGCACAAAGAAGTTACTCGATGCTATGAAAACCTCTCAGGGTAGAACGCAGAGCAGAGAAAAAAAAACCATGAAGTGTGAAATGATCCAAACATGGGAAAGTTTGAAAGGGTTAAGGATCCGACCAAAAACCATAACACTTGGAAAAATGATAACCCTACGCATGTACATCCTCAGGACAAATTCCAATAAAAACTCATCTTGTGATGGTAACCACAGGTGGAACATTCAATATCATATGAAATTCTAGCTAATGATGAAAAGTTGGTGGGATTTCAATTAAGGATGGTACCCATATGGGTTTAATCACCTCATAGAACTACACAACAACTCTACCTATGCCAAGTTTTATCCACTGCACAATATGACAGAGCTAGTGTTAATGTATATCAAAACATGTATTAATATATATGTTGTGTATCATCATCTAATAAAAATCAAATTAATACATGTTGAAAAGTGAAACTCGTTAATGGATGACAAGACAACGAAATAGCTTGGGGTGACAATTATATGGGGACATTAGTAAGGATCATATAATACAAACTTCAAACACTATGTTAACAAGGACTTGTATCGAATATAAACATTATCCATAAGAGGGTATTACATTTAAACAATTATCGTAAGACCTATACATATATATAGGTATAGCATCAAAATTGTCCACAATTTGAATACCAATGTTTATTAAAACTTAGCATATATATAGGTTATCGATTTACCAAGTTTTATGGAATAGGACTTAGGGTAACCTTGGAATATATTGTTAAGTATGGAGTTTCTCAACTCATTTTAATAAAGAATAATATAAATTAGGTGGAGAGAAGTTATGAAGGAAGGGAAGTAAAGGGAATTTTAGGTTTGTGAAATTTCTCGTCATGGTTGTATTTGGGCAGGGGTCCTGAGAGGTTTTTTCTAATATAGTAGATGACATGCTCATGTTGATCCTCATCTACCTAAACAAGGACACAAACGACTGATACCTCTTATGTGGATATGTACAATATATAATCCCTACCATATTCAGGGGGACTAATTAAGGTTTGTTTGTTGAGTGATTATTTGAGTTACTTGAATGTGGCTTGGGCATGTTTGTCCCATTGAAAAGGAGCAGCGCATATGAGAAAACGTAAGAATCTGTGAGCGTGAATGGCATAGTTGGGAACAAAATTCCTTAGGAAATTGGATTTTCCTTGGAGGCTTTGTAATTGACGTAAGTTCTTGGGGGTAGGAATCTCATTGATGACCCAGAACTTGAGGGGGTCAATGTTAATGCCTTGTTGGGAGACTATGAAGAACAATAGGTGGCTTGTGGTGATGCAAAAGACACATTTCAGGGAGTTTAGTGGAATATTGTATCTTCAACAGTGTTCAATGATGATTCATAGGTCCTCTAGGTGTTGTGAGAACTTCTTGGAATGAGTAGTGAGGTCATCCAAGTAAGCAAGATTAATGTGAGATGGACCATGAAAGACATAGGTCATGGTGCAATGGAAAGTGGATCCTACATTTTTTAGTCTGAAGGGCATCACATGATATGCCAATGTGCCCCAAGGGGTGGTGAAGGTGGTTTTGTATTGATCTGCATGGTAGATTTGAATCTAGTTATAGCCAAAAAACTCATCCATTAGTGAGAGGACTTCATGACTGGTGCAAGAATCGATAACTTGGTCAATGAATGGGGTAGGAAAGTTTTCTTTGGGACAAGCTTGGTTGAGATCGCAAGAATCAGTGCAATCCTGAATAGTGCCTTGTTTGTTGTTGAGAGAAACTAGTTTTTAAACCCATGATGTGTAGGCTATCGGGTAGATGAAGTCGAAGATCCATAGTTTATTGATTTTGGACCTAATAGCCATAGATTTAGAAGGGTGAAGGGGTAATTGATTCTAATGAATAGGGGAAACATTGGTTCATGTGTCAATAGGGTGTTCAACAATGGTTGGGTATAACTCGGGCATTTTAGTGTAGGACCAGGGAAACAAATCTCGGTATTCTTGGAAGAGGGTCTTATATGCTATGATTTCCTTAGGAGGGCATGCGACTCAAAGAGTGATTTCTTTTGTGGTACTGAGTTTGAACGATATGTATATCTTGATTGTGGGTGAAATATTTTCCATATTTCCTTCTTCAAATGCATGAGGTGCAGGTATTGTATTTTTGAATCAATCCACATGACCAAGGGGAATGAAATATTTATCTTTGATGGTACATGTGGGGGCATCTGAGGGTGGTTGAAAGGCATTGTGATCTAGAGAAAAATATCGATGGTGGAAGGAATCCCATGGGTAATATGGTGTGCATAGAACCTCCAGAATGTCTTCATTAGATTGAAAGGTAAGGGAGTACAAGGAGTCTGTAACATTTGTGATTGGGGTTTTGAGATTCATGGGGGTAATGGGTGAGGCATTTATGGACTAAGGTTTTGTTGAGGATTGGATATCATCATTTGTATTAGAGGTGAATGGACCTATGGGAGGGGAATGAGAACATTTAGTAGACAACATGAACCAAATATCCATATATGAATTGGATGTAAAATGATATGAGGTGGGGGGGGGGATCTCGTAAACAAGTGTTACAAGATATTTTGGGGGGTTTGGTGGGAGGTCTATGAATTGTGGTGGGATATATATGGAAAGTGGGGTCAAAGGACAATTTTTTGGTCATGGAGGGTGTATTCCATAATTTTTTGGGTGAGGATTGTTCACAACTTGGTCCATTGGGTTTTGTACTAGTGATGTAATGGGAGGGATGGAATCTCTCCAACATGCCCATATTTAAATGATGAGTGGGAACCAATATGTGTAATGATCCATCTAGTAGCATAATGCGCAAGGGCATATCATGTGTTTAGTTACTGACATAGAAATGTAGTGAATGTCAGTGATGGTTGATATGGAGGAGATGGATTGGGAGGAGTTGGGCAATCTGGTTTGATGCATTGAGGCTAGGGTGTCCCGAAATTGGGGGAGGGTTGGGCAATGATGAGTGTAATGGAAATATTGTGAGAAGATAGTGCAAGCGTGCTTGGTCCTCAGACTATTATGTTTGGAATAGGATGGTTCTATGAGAGATAGTGTAATGACTAATGTAGGTAATAATGGTGTAGTTATGTAGTTTGGAATGAGGTTATGTAACTCAGGCAAGGAAGGACAGAGATTGGTAGGGTGTTCAAAAGTGGCGCACAATGTGTATGGGGGTGGGATGCATGGTGGGGAAGGGAGGGAAGGTTCCTTCTTATTTCGTGTTCCTCGTTGGTTTTACAGCAATGCCCTCACTGGGAGAATTAGTGTCTCATGTGGTGGTAATATTTCCCCCAACTATGTGACCAGTTGGGTGAGTGGGTGTATGAACCACCGATTTTGACAATGGGACCGTAGGTTGAGGTGGGAGAGATAAACCCAGTACCATAGCTGGTGGTCCTAGATACCATACATGAATGGCTATGACCATATTAGGGTAGCAACAACTTGGTATGTTGTTACTCCTGGGGGAGGATAAAAGAAGGGTATTTGGGTGATGGCCTGTGGGGTTGTTTTCCAAATAGGGATTTGACCCATGGGTGGTGTGTTTTCCATTGATTATCCTAAGGGAGGTTCATCAAGAAGTGCCTCATGTGTAATATAAGGGGTAGAAGGATGGTTCAATGACTCTCCAGAAGGAGGGGCATCAGGAATCTATACCCCATTTGAGGTAACTATACATACATTGGTTGTGTCGGGGGTGGGACTGGGGTAACCCGGGTATGAACCTAGTAAGGATGGGTCATGAAATAGTCCTGGATTGACGTCTACCATTGGTACAAGGTCGGTTCTTGAGAGAATGAGAATTTTTTTTTTATCAATGTATCCTGATTGGTTAGGTTCATAGTGGGTCGGCTGATCAATGGTGACAATTGTCCCGTTGTGAGGGAATCGCATGGTACAAAAGATTGAGGTGGATACGTCTTGCATGGCGTACATGTAGCTTCGGCTGAAAAGGATACTGTAATCCAATGGGGCGTCTATGAATTCTATGTCTATTAGGATTGTCTTGCGATGTAATTCCACCATAATGTTTTGATACAGGAACTCTCATTGGGATGGTCTACCGTCATAATATCGAAGGGTGATGAAGGAAGGAATTAACTCAGGTGAACCAAGTTGTTTCCATATTGTTTTGGACATGACGCAAGTAGATGATCCTTTGTCAATAATGCAGTGATGAATGTTGATATTCCATATTTTGACAGGAATATGGAATGTGACTAATGATTGGAGTCATGGGTCTACTTTGTCTAAGTAAAATGTGATTAGATGAGTGTCTCTGAGATCTACTTCCCTCAGTTGTGAGATTAATTCCTTTTGTTGGGAAGGGCATGTTTGGAGGACTTCCATGACTAACTTGGAATCTAGTTATTGTGCTAGATCGTCGATCAAGATATAGCATGGGGATTATGTGCATTCCTGCGCAATGGTGTGTGCGGCATGCGGGTGATGGTTTCAATGATAGGACAAGGGATCATAAAAGGTTTTCCATTTGGTGGTTGGGAGGATTCCGAGGTGGCAGGTGATGGATCATGAAGTGTACCATATTGGGGATTGTGAGTTTGTAAAAGTATTTCCTCTTCAATGGTGAGGAGGATAGTACAGTTGGTGGTATTACCAGGATGACATTTCTCTAGAGAAGGGAATTGTCCTTGTTGATGTTAGCGTGAGGCAATATCGGGTTGTGTATTGATGATTCCTTGGAGAGGGATCGGGTTATGCAACACCTTCGGTTAGGGTGGTGGTATGTAGTTGGGAGGTACCTGTGGTGGTCCTTGGGGGACATGAGGGCACATGGGGTTCGTAGATTCTTTCATTCATTTGAAATCAGATATTTGGGGGAAATAATGGGTGTAGTGGCCATAATTGCCACATAATTCACATGGGAAGTTGGTTCAAAGGTTATTATTCCTTCCTCGACGTGGTTGTCCATTTTTATTTCCCCCTTGGGGATTTTGGTTGACCTAGTTTTGGTTGTTCCTGTTGGGGGATTTGGTTGTTGGGGCTTTCCCCCTTGTCCTTGGTTTCTATTCTTCCCCTTTCATCGATTGTTGTTGGGTGGATTAGGGGGATTTGTTGTATTCAATTGTTCAAAATCTAGAACTTTTTGAATAGTTGAAAGTTGAATGAAATTTACCCTTGCCTGTTGCTACCCATGTGTTGGGGAAACAATTTGAGGGGGACCAGGGAAGGGGTGGTAGGGATTACCTTGTGAAGGGTCATATTAGTTGTATGAAGTGGAGGTTCCCCCCATAGGGTTGGGATCATATGCTGAGGGCGGTAAAGGTATTGTTTGTTGTATGGGTGTTGGATGGATAGAGGGAGTAGGTATGGGTGGTGCCATGATTGGAGGGGGTGCCATAAATGGAGGTTGATGTGGTGGGGGAGGGTAGTATGGGTTTCACCCATATGGTGGTTGGTAAGGATTGGCCCCAAACGTGGGTACCGATTCAGTGTGTGGGTGAGTATGGGCCATGGACCCAATCAAACCATCACTAGCATGTGATTCTCCAGGTTTGTGTTTTCCAAATGGTAAAGGGTCAGGAGCATCGAGTAATACATTCTAGAGGTACCCTGATTGAGCATAGATAAAGTCAAAATTTTAGGCCTTAGTGATGGCCTTGTATTCAATTTGGGGGAAAGTGGTGGAAACATCCTTGGAAATTATGGGGACTAGTGATTTGAGGAACCAGTCTAGTCCTTGTTGGGGAGTGGTATCTGATTTACAAAAAATTCTTCTTCTTCTCCATTCATGGAGATGATCGACTATATGAATGGACGAGGTTTGTTTTAAATCAGATAGGATTTCCTAACCAATGTTGTGATGCACTAGGAGTTGAAAAAATGATAAAAAGGCTTTCACCAATGAATCAAATTTTGAGTGGGACCCAACTTTCTCATCCACATACCACTTGGCAGAGGGGCCAATGAGATTTCTATGGAATAGATGTAAGTGAACTGAATCTTCCATGATACTGTTGGAAGAACACCAGAGGTGAAAATACATAATGTGATTGGTAAGGTATTTTCTAGGCTTGCCTTCGAATTTGGGAATATCTGAAGGTAGCTTAGTGGGCATATTTTTCTAGGTGGGGTCATGTAATATGGGATTGTTCATTAGTTTTGTCAAATCTGGTATATTGAGAGATGGCAAGTATGATATGGTGGGGGGAATACCAACCATTTTATGTAATGGTTGGTGAAACGTTCCTTGTGAGGATGGTTTGGAGCTTGTTCCTTGTGAGGATGGTCGGGCTCTGCCTCCTTGTGGTGGAGAGATTATTTGTAAGTTGGGTTGGGTATTGGTGCCCAACAAAGTGGATCCAAGCAAGGTTGATCCTAATACCATGGAACTTACTTGTGTATGTGAGGATTGTGTTGATGTATCATCCAAGTGGGGGATACCTCCCAAAATTGGGGTGAGATTTCACAAACGTCTAGAACGACATGGATGATGTGGTTCCCCTATGATTTTGTATTGTGTGTGTATGCATGATATTGATAAATGAGAAGAACTGATAGAATAAATGCTTTATAACTTACCAACACAATGTATTCACAAACTACATGTAATCATATGGTGACAATCATACACAATATAACAATGTAACTAGTAGTTTGGTTTGGTTTTTCTGACTCCTCATGGGGGAATATAAAAAAATTATGCATGTGTCCTATCCGACATAATGTCCTTCCTCTCAAATAACACTGGACCACCAAAAAAACACTCAACATTGGGGCCAAAACCCACTCGAGGAGATACTAGTGAAGGGATGAACATTCAACTATAATGAGGGGTGAAGGGGGCATATCTTGAAAGTATTGGCGATATTTCCCAACAACCATTCAAAATATGACTAAGGTGCGATTTCAGCCCACAACCACCACCTTGGGTAGATAAACCTAGATTTTGGCCACTAAGTCACCTCGATTAAGCACGAAATTTAGATTTTTGGCCTCAGAAATTGGTCATAGCATGGATGCTTTCCAAGGGTTGGGTGACCCAAAGAGGCATGCATAGAACAAATAGACCTCGACCTTCGAGCCTTCATGGGTGTCTCCCTACCTGATGGTGTAGGAATGCTTGATTGGGAGGATTTCGGTATCCTAATTCACAACTTTCTAAGTTTCAAGTGAGAAAAGATGATGGGGAGTTATTTGGATGCCTATCCCCAAAATTGTAACTTATACTACCAAATTCTTTTGTATACCTTCTTTGGAGATTTAGAAGTGGGTTGATTATGGTTGTTTTTTACAATTTGAAAGTGGGTTGTGAAGTTGGGGTCATGGACCAAATTCGTTGATTAAGAGCGGTGTGAGCAAAAAGTTGTGTCAAACAAGTGAATCCTTTCTGATTCTCCCAGATTTCTTATGGGCATGAGGAGAAGAGAATACTACGGTCTCAAGTCTCTGACAAATATATTTTGGATATGTGGCGATGTGTGCAATAAGTGATAATGAGTGATGAATTTTTAATAAGTTAAGTGAGCATATTTTGGCGTGTTGAGATCTCTTGGTCCTTTATAATGGTTTGTTACTTCTAACTTACTATGTTTTACAAACAATCCTTGCTGAAATTGAAAAATCCCTAAGTAACTAGCATGGTGGACATGTGGGTCCTTACTTGTGAGCTTAAATCTCCCTAGGATTTTTTCTAATCTAATAAAGCTTTGAAACTATCCCTAGATTGTGAACATGTGGGCATGTATGGCCCTTACAATTCTTTAAACTTCCTAAGCGAGTTACTCTAGAAATTTGAAACTATGCTATGATTTTGCACATGTGGGAATGTGTGGGCCCTTACAACTCTTGAAGATTAAATATAAAAAAATAAGCTAAGAGGTATTGGCCTCTCCTAGAGATTTTTATCAAGGGAGATGAAGACTTCTCTAGGCAATCTCTTTTTCTGAATTCCAAGATTACATTATGGTGTGAGGAAAGAGAATACTCCAACATCCCTTAAATAAGTTTCTAGTCCCGAATTAATGTGATGAGTTTGTAAAAGAAAAGAAAATACTAACATTCACATGCTAAACTTAAAGCCATCCATATGAAAAATAAGGAAGTAAAATATGCAAAGGTTCTTTTTAGCCCCAATAAATGTCTTTGTTGTTTTAAGCTATCTATGCAAGAGTGAATCTCAAGCCTGTTATGTATGGTTTTTATAACAATGCATAAATCAAACCTAATATACTTGGTGGAAAAGCATTTCTCAAGCCTTACAATTTTGAAAAAGAGATCAAGGCGCAGTTAAGCAGAGAACAGTCGCACATAGAGTGCAAAGTGCACATTGAGAGAGTTATGAAACATCATGGGACTGTGCAGACCATGCATCTGTTTTACCTGAACCTGCACAAACGTAGGAAAATGGCAGGATGAAAATTTTGACTTGCTTCTCTCAAATAGAAGCTTAATTCCATTGTCTGAGGATGTGGCTAGGTTGGTTCTTGGTCCTGCAAACAACACAAAGTGAGAAGAACAACTCTAGAAGCCTAGTTGAGGATAAATAATGAAAATTCCCCAGTATGGTCACCAAACCATTTGTTTTTTTTTTTCACAAGAGTGAGCAAAAGAGAGTCCCTTAACTACCCTGGTAAGATAACAAGGCATAACAGAAAGATGGTTAGCAAGTAAATGGACCTGTAAATTAGAAAACAAAACACAAAGAAATAAAATATCAACTAAGAGTAATAAACAAACTAAACTAACATAAACAAATGGTGCATGAAATTAGACACATGAAATGGTTACCCAATAGAAATGAATCTTCAAATTGAGTGCACCAAGAAGAGAAATATGGGACAATGAATCCCCTATTCCTATTAAGGGAGGGCCCTTTGATCCTTAAAAAACTAGAGCTATCACTCTCCAATGGTGAACAATACTCAAGGCTTAGCTTCACAAGAGGTGTAAAGCTATCTCAATGCTACAATTGCTCAAAACTTATGGCTCAAGGGAAAGATGGCTTTCTCCAAGAGAATTCTGAACAACATAACAATGTTATGGTTTCTTCTTATTTTTTGCATACAATGATCCTCTATTTATAGGAGGATAGCAAGATATTTCTCATCTAGTTATAAGTGTGAAAGGGAGGCCTTTGGAGGTACCTCCCATCTCTTTCAAAGATCCCAAGGAGAAAATTTGGGGTGATTTTGGGTATGGGGGAGATCCACTCCATCCCATAAGTGGTTGAGGCCCGACCAAAATCATCAATGCATTGTTTCCTCATCCATGCGATTTTTCCTACTTTCATTCACGCACTCCATGCATTGTGCACGTTGTACGTCGTGTTAACCCGCGTGGATGTGTGTGCACTTCTTTTATTGAATACATGCGAAACATCAAAACCATTTTATATAATTTTATGAGTATCTTGCCAAATTGAATGTGATCCTTCCATAATTATTGATAGTATGTTGTGTTGGGTTTTCCATCCATTATCTTCATTTGTATAAACTTTTTTTTTTGTTGATAACAATTATTATGTTTTTATAAGTTAATATTTTAAAGATGTTATTTACCAATATTGAAACCATTCCTTATATTTCTTATAGGGTTTAAAAAATAACATTTTAATAAATATTATGAAAGTTGTTATTTAAACAATATATAATACAATTCAATTATTTATATTATATTATGAATGAGAATTTTTTAAACCATATTTACTTTAAATATTTCTTTTATCTTTCTCACCATTTAAAAATAAAAGGGAAAAACTAATTAACATATGTTATAATAGAATTTATTAATTTATATTTATAGGATAAGTTTTATAAATGTAGGTTGTTTTTTTAAAGAGAAATGGGGATTCATATTAACAAAAATTTTGAGGCTTGGCTCAATGTTGAGCTAAGTATAAGAAAGAGAAAAATTGATTGCAAATTCGAAGGGATGTAGAACTAGGACTAAAATTTACTGCTTGTCAAAATGGAAAATTCCAAGATATGTAGGACCATGACCATGTTAGAACCATCCTCAATACCTAGAAGTACAATATGGATTCATAATAGTATTGAATTGTATACATCCAGTAAAGGAGACCTAATATTCTACATACTTTGAAAAACATGCAATTCAATTATAGATGCTCTCATGTATGTTTAAGTGAGGAAGTTAGGAGTGAGGGTGCTTTAAGTTTTCAACTGCAGAATTAGTTGAGAGGAATAATCTCATGGGAATCAATGAATCTCTATGCAAGGATAATGATGCAAGTGATTGATTTAACTTCCACCTAATGAATATCTCAAAACTATTAAATCATAATATCCATAGTAGCCACAACCTAAGAATTTAAATTATCAATTTAGTCTTGAAGACAACTCACAATGTCTTGTAGCTCATCAATTTTTTTTGAGGGACTTGAGGGGCCCCTGCATTTCTAGGATTTTCCTAAAATCTCGATAAAAAACCACCTAAATTTAGAGAAAAGTTTCCAAACCTACTCCTGAAATATAAATAAGAGAAAAACAATTGCATAATTCTCGATATCCTACTACAACCCATCTAAATTTTAGTAGCCATCTTCCCTAGCCTCATTTCATAATCATCACTCTATTGCATGAGTGATTCCTTCACCACCCACAATATCCCACCACCAACCATGAGCTTAAGGTCGTAAGAATGGTATCATCTTGTATCAATCTATATATGTGAATCTCGTGGATTCCAACCATCTGTAATGGAATTAACTGCACCATATGTGATGTTAAAGGAATTACTTGTGGTTAATTAAAATATCCACCTCAGTCTTTTTTATAGCCTCAATAGCATAGAATTCATCTTGGGAATTGTTTTCACAGAACACATGGAAGAAGTTCATGGTGAGAACATAACTTAGATCATTTTGGATTCTACTAAAAATTTTCTAGTCACCAATTATGATCAGATTTTGAATTCTTATTGAGTTGGATAAGTTGACCACTGAAAAAGAGAATATGCTTTATCTCGGTTATTGGAGGCCAAAACAAGATTCCAAGCATACAATAATACTTTTGTTCCTCTCGATAACGTGAACCCCTCGCGCATTTTCCACCCGTAATAAAATAATTTTAATAACTCAAATTTAAATTCATTTTTGAATTTAAATTTTCATATATATATATATATCAAATTCAAATTCAATCATTATGTCTTCTGAATTTAATATCAAATTATTTTGTCAAAAGTTAATATCAATTATTCATTTAAAATATTGTGTAAGATAAATATTCATTTAAAACAACATATCAACTTGGATGGGGCTAGGTTAATGGGCCCTTTAAGTAAAGTACTCTGGGCTGGGAATACCATATTAAGAATATCTACCTCACCGCAAGGATTATGAATGTCCAGCATGAGGATGTGGTCTGCATACTATTCCCTTATACTTTCGAGAATATACTTGGTTTTATCTCATAGGAAGGCCATCTCGACTAATGGGGCAACCTAGCACGGAGAGTCGCCTTAGGCCTTAAAGATTGGTTGATTTGATTGGTTTATTTGAACAGAAAGCTGTGAAAAATACGGCCAAGGAGATAAGTCATAAAAGCTCACATATTTTGGGAGGTAAGACCTGAGATAAGTTATATATCTGATCTCTTCTATAGATAGAAGAGAGATAAAGCATGCACTTAAGATAAAGAGTTCTTGAAGTTGTAAAGATAATTTGGAATTTTTTTATATATCTTGCACCATATTTTCTTTTAAATATTATGTTCTTCTTAAATGCTAGGAAGGATATAGGATATTGTGGTAGTATAAATTTTTTTAAGAAAAATAATCATTTGTATTTAAAGATTGAATGGAAATTGCACTTCTCATATATGTATATTGAATTGATAAAATTTATATTTCGTATTAATATGCATTTTATTTATGATTTATTGAAAAATAATTACCAATCTATTTTTTTCCTTTATTCTTTTAAATCTCTTATCACTTCTTTAAGAAATTAAAGAAAGTATTCTAAAATTGACAAATGGTCAAGATTCATATGAGAAATTAAACGTATAGTATTCATATGGCACCAACTTTTTATTGGAATTGAAGTTGGCATATTCATGAAGCCTCTTTATGTATCCTATGGAGGATTTATTTCCAATTACTACCATTGAGGTGATTTGGTCTTCCTCTCTATCTATCATAGAGGGTGTTGATTCCTCAAACCACATTTATGGGCATTTGATAGTATTTTTTTTTGAAACCATAGTGTATTGATATTTTTCATTTTGTTCATCTTTATCATTCAACAATTTTTACTCAAATGATTTTCATCTTTTGGATTTTGGTTTATGTCATTTTTCCTATTTAAGACAATATTGTTTTCTAGAATACAAATATTGTTCTCTAAGATACAAATTCTACTGTAAATTTCGTTTTTGTTGACGAATAGAACACCGAAAAGTTGCATCTTCAAAATCCAATTTCTACGTCCATTTAGAGCCTTTCCTTTGAAGTATTAATGTATCCAATGATCCATTAGGAATGGAGATCTCCACACATATACATTCATGTTTAAAAACACCAAGATTTGTCTTATGTATATCTATTTTAAAGTAAAGGGACCAATATTAATCTTGTGTATATAAAATTTTAAATATCTTCCCGATATATTCTTAATTTCTTCAAAACTATTAAGTCCTAAAAGTGTATTGGCAGATGTGGGAGGAATACCCAAAAAAATAATTTTGGTGATGCACATATTGCATATGTTGAATTCTGAGAACCATGGGATGAAAAAAAGGATCACTCTTCCCCAGAACCACAGACCCTATTTTAAAAAATTATGATAATCAACCAGTGAGATGTGAGATTGGACAATTAAAAAACCTTTGGAAACAAGATATAACTCACTAGTTTGAATATGAACACTAGTACAAATCTAATGTAAGAGGACATAAATCATTAAATCAACACATCACCACCTTGGATTAATAGTATGAAAAGAATTCAAAATCTATATCATTTGTTACCTCCAATAATAGAACCTCGTTTTATTTATCAACAATATACACCTTTGAAAAATGAGTTGTCGTAGTTGCAAAGAGTGTGTTTGTGGCTTCATCCTTGAAGGAAACAATATTTGAAGATGAAGACATTCTCGAGCCCACCACTCCTCCACATAATCACAATACTAAAATCATGGTTGACTCTTTTCATATGCTATATTCAAATAGTAAATATTGGTCCCCATTTATTTACCCGAAATATGAAGGCACTATTGATCCATAGGAATTTCATGTAAAAACCCTAATTTCTACTTGATATCTACCACATCATTGACATAATTCACTCACTCACAAGATTAAGGTGTTTCCAATGAAAGACTTAAACCATAATTTGAAACTTGATAGTTATAACAAGGGTTTTACCAAACACTTGTCAAACATGTCTATACTCAAACTCTTGGCATGAAAGCATTCATAAAAATCTAAGCCTAGGCCTACACCCTATGAATATTGAGAGACAATTTCAAGTACTTATGCAGTTGTTGTGCATGAATTTCTATAGACACTCATATTGGTTTCACCAAACACTTTTCAAACATACCTATCTTCAAACTCTTGGCATGAAAGCATTTATAAAATCCTGGGCCTAGGCCTACACCTTATGAGACATTGGGAGCCAATTTCAAGTACCTAAACTTGCTGTGTATGCATTTCTATAGACACTCATTGAGAAAACATTTCATAAAACACTTGACATGTAGCAGTGGATACCTTGTATGCCAAGTGGAGGTACCGAAATTCCACTAAAATTTGTTGTAGAAAAACCATGGGCTCCTTCATCTTCTTGTCGCAAGTCTCCTTCCTACCTTGTTTACATGGAGCCTCTACCAAAAATCTCATTCAATAGTAGTATTCAACGAGGGATTGAACTGTAGTGACAACCAAATTTGGGAGTGAGTTTCCCTTCAAAGGATTATGTTGACGGTTAGTTTTCGAAGGTCTAA